>CASHTH010002277.1:0-111809 GCA_030341885.1 Geodia barretti
TTGTGATCAACTTTCTATTCTCGCGCACTTCTTTCTTATGTAAAGCACGACCTGCCCTGCAATTCGCTGCGTCCTGTATGTAGCAAGAAAGTACACAAAATATTGTTTGATAACTCAGTCCAGAATTAGAAGAAGATGTACGAGGTAGAATAGTACTAGAAATGTAAAGCGAAAAAAGGGGAGAGAAAGAAATACAAGTAGTATGAACTCATGATTTTTACCTCAGAGAACTATGAACAACCACTCATTTTGTTAGTGAGAATCAAAAAAAACAAAAAAAAAAAAAAAAAAAAAAAAGCTACTCGGGAGCCAATGATTCTTGAGAGTGGACACAAAGTACGCAACGACCTAGGCTTTCTATTGTTCTTTGCTTGGTTTAAATAGTAATACTGGAAGAACAAATGAGGTGAGTAGCACTTACTGCACATGGGCTTGGTCTAGATGGACATCATTTGACACAGTCCTGAGTTCATTGGAGATAGTCAGGTATTTGTTAACTGGATTACACAAGCCCCGCGAAGAGTTCCTATGATGGATGAATATGGCTAGTCACCTCTTCTCTGTGGAGGTAAATAGAATACCTAAAAATCATAATATGCGACTGTGTGGGTTTCACTATAGCGTTGTTTACCCTCAAATGTAGCACTGTTTGTCACCCCTCATACAAGATTTTAATGCTATGGTGTCTAACGGTGGTCTCGGCTGGGGGAAGACTGCCTGAGAGTCATGTCCTCGAACGAGCCACGAGCACAACAAGCTGCGCCCGGGTGCACACTCTCACGACTCCGTCCTTGAATGAGACTGGTAAGATGAGTCGGAGTGTATTATAACAATTGGAATAAGGAATAGGATGAGAGGGATACGTTGTAAGAGATGGTCCCTTCCAGTGGTGGGATGTCCCTCCGTCTTCGCCGTCCGCAGAGCTCGCCACTCAAGTAGAGGAAATAGGGGCACACGGCCCGTCACAAACCACCTATCCTCCCCCTAGAGAAGAAGATGGTTACAAAGGAGGTTCAACACTACGTCTCTGACATGCAAAAAAAAAATTGAGTGTCCTAATTGGGCACTTGGGTGGTTGTTTCAATTGTGGGTAGGGCTAAGTTAGGTTATATCTCTCTGAATAGCACTTACACGTTGCATGTCCCAGATGTCTACTATGGCATACCAATTCTAATTGTCATGTCGGCCCATGCAGGACTGTATAGTCTACACTAAGTTTGGTCACCTCAGCTGAAGGGATGTCAGGTGTACACAGACAGCTGGGAAAACCATGATTATTTCCTACCCCTTATTTGGCCCGGTTAAACTTAACTTAAGAATTACGGGTTGCAGCATAATAATGCCGAAAGAAAGAGACACTGGCATATTAAAAAACTTTAACATGTTAGCTCTGTCTTGTTAAGGTGGCCATACTAATACGCTTAGGATTTCATTCTAGGCCTGGCCCGAACTGCCAGACAGATATGCATTCTATTCAAGAGGGAGTATATACGGGGAATGTTTAAATAGAAGCTGACATGACCGCTATAAACTGGCAAAGTCGCACTATGCAACCTTAATTACCGCTATAGTGACCATCTGGTATTTTTTTGTTGAGTGACAGTTGAGGATATGCTTGCAACATGGCGGAGTAGGCACATTAATATATCAAGTCATGGCTGAGGGGGGCGGACTAGGTTCGAGGTTCCCCAGTTCAAGTTCACAAAATGCATAGCCCCTGGTTTAATACACTTGACAGTGGAGATTAAAAGGTGAGTAGAGAGATTATGGGTGATGTCAGACAAAAACTGGATTATGATTATCTATAGTACTTAACCATATCAACATCAACACAACTATAACATCAATCAAAAAACTGATTTAAGATGCTGTATGACTGGACGAGAAAGGGTCAGATTGGTTCTATAGGAAGGTACTAGAAAAGTGGACAGCTAGGGAAAATGAGTGCCTTCTAACCTCTGAAAGTGATGCAGGACTTGGTGACTGAGACCTACACATCTTTGTAGTCACTCACATCAATAGTTTGATGCAGCTTGGTCCTCAATGCTAAAATGTACGCACCGGGATCACAGACCCATAGGCACAACACAATATCTACCACAGCATTTGGCCTCAGTTATAGAGGAGAGCAATTCGATCACTGGCCCTTTGTTCGTCCTTATAACTGGAGCTGCACGAATTCCACATTTTAAACTACCGTTAGTTTGAGTCCCGCGTGTCTTCGTTTCCCCACTTTGAACAAGTTTATATTTGGGGTCCGACGGTTAACCATGCATGCTCACACTGTCTATGAGGTGTTCCAACCATTGGCAAAGAGAGCAGAATCCAATGGCATTGTATTCCAGCACAATCTTGTCAAGCAGCACAATTAAGTTTACAAGCACATTATCATTGGCTGATTCAGTCATGTGGTTGTATTGTGGGTTGGATCAGCCAAGGGTCGCCTGGGTCGTGTGGCAAGCTTCCGCTAGATACGGTCAATGTCACTGATCGAAGTAAAAACTCTAAAGGCTTGCCATACTGGGGTCACAGATAACACTGTATGTACCCTGTTTCTGTCTTGGTCCTTTTCCTTTTCCGTTTTCTTTCAAATAAGATGGGGTCTTAAGTCTTCTTGGGGGGGGGGAATCCTATCTTCAGCTATTGGGGAGGGTAGAGGGGGATTCTGTTAAGGTCCTATCGGGTGGGAATGTCTTTACTTCTTCCCCCATATGATCCTTTTGTAGGGAAAGAAGGAAGGTCTGGGAAATTACAGGGGCAAGTTAACCCCTTTGTACCTTGAAAATTGGCAGTGATGGAGTGGGGCTTTTTAATCGTCGGGTGGTTTGGTACTTATATCTGGGAAGAAGGGTCTAAATAGGGAGTCCAAATTTTAAGGGGCTCTTGATGGGAGGGGAAATCTGGAATAGTTAATCCTTATGGTTGGCCGGGGGCTTGGTTGAATAGTGGGGGGGTGTAAGAAAGAGATGGTAGAATAAGAGAGAGTGCGGGCGTGTAGTTTTGTAAGGGGGGAAAAGAAAGGGGAAAAGAGGGGGGAAGAAAAAAAGGAAGGGGAAAAGAGGACGGGAAGTGGGAGTGGTAGGTGAGGTTGCTTGGTAAGAAGAAAAGATATAAAAAAGGATCGTTGGAGGGAACAGGGGTCGTGAAATTAGGGGGGGAGGGGAGTCGTGGGGTGGCGGGGCATAAAGACGGTTAAAGGGGGGGAGCGTAATCTAAATCGTGGGGGGAAGGTGTAAAAGAGTTCGAATAAAGAGAAGGGAGGAGTACAATGGGGGGGGGAGCAAAAAAGGGGTCGGAGTGGTCTGAAGGAGGATTACCTTCTATGTGGATTAAAAGGTGAAAATTCTTTCTAGAAAATCCTTTATCAAAAAGAGATCTTTGATGCTGTGTGAAAGAATCGGTGAAATCTGGTGTGCTTTTGAGCTCTTGATGAGTCTTTGTCTTCCGGTCTAGGAATCAGGTCGATGAAAGCGGGGGGATAGAGAGACGAACTCAAAGCAAGAGAGAAATTGGAGAAAGAGTTAGACGAATGAGATATTAGATAATTGTAAGCGGGGTGCGGGCCGGTTGGATAATCCGGAAAAACCCTGAGAAAAAGGGGAAGGAGAAAAGAGGGGTAGGAAATGACTGATGTTGGGGTTGGGGGGTACTGGTATGGGGCTGCCAAAAAGAGAGTCACTTTGAAGGGATCGAAAGTTCACTAGGGAGAAGGTTTCCTTTTCTTTCTTCTTTTGTTCTGCGGGGGGACTTTAACACATCCTGGCTACCGTTTGCTAGTCGTCTCTGCTCGCAACCTAACAATATTCAGGGGGGAGATGTCCTGGTAGGACATCTGACAAGGTTGGCTTCGTGGCTTGCTCTGAACATTATACGCATCAGGAGCGCAATGTTTTTTTGAGAGACGCCCCTATTGGGCATCAAGAGGAACCGTTATGGCTTCCCAAGCCTCTCCTGGAATCAGGGGGCTTGCTCTCAGTCCACTGGCGGTTGGGTCAAATTAATCAACCATCTGATAGATAGCGGCTGGTAAAGGGGAGGCGGGGCACAGAATGGGTCGAAAGTATCGTAGCCTGCCCGTGAGTGCCTGGATGACTACATAGGCGAGAGAGAATATGACAAGATATGGCATTGTGAACGGAAAGGAGGGCGTGCTGGTATTGATGTTTCACATTGTCCGTGCGGCACGCAGTACGTTCAGGTGGAAAGGACTGGCGGCGGAGAATGTACCACGAGAGGCGTGATACTGGTGGCATATCTGGGTCCTGGGCTGGATGTCGCTGCAAAAAGCTCTCGTACGTCAATGAGAAGTGGCTCGAGGTCGCCAAGAATGCGTTGTCTTCCTAGTCGGATGTCTGTGTATCACTATGTAACTGGAGGCGTGCTACTACATTATTAGCTCCGTTAATTGCAGTGGTCTATCCAGAGGTGAGAACAGTCAGTACTGACACACCTCGCATGGCGTTTTGGGCCGGACGGAGCACTGTTGGGTGTCTTATAAAGGTACGTATGTCAGTTCTGTGTCATTCATGGAAGGGATGTGATTAATGTGAGTTTTTTTGCCAGCGACATTTTTTCTCTGGGTGAATTTGATTATGGAAAATGGAAATCACTGGCAGGGGTGCCCATTGTGTATTGACGTTAGACATCCTCGTTGAAAACAGAGTTCAAGGTCATCTCTGACATTCTCTAGTTCCGTCGAGGTCATCGGTCGGCGGAGACAAACTCCTTTCCTTGGTGTATACAGGGGTTTGGAGGGGTGAAATTGATAAATCATACACTCTACTGGGAAAATCGTTAAAAACAATAGTATTGGCATAAAGTTTATTCGAATCATGAGGTGGAGGCATAATGTGCTATTTTGTTATCGTCACTTTAATTGTAAATAAAGACCTGTGAACGGTTGGAATTGGTATCTGCTATGACCTAAGATTCTATGGACGCTAGCTTCCGATCTATGGTACCAGGTGAGGTGATATAACTGGGTATGACGTGTTGTGCCCCAGTTGGAATATCGAGATGTTGGGATAGGGTGCAGTTGTCTGCTCTATATCCTGGAGCCGCTCAATACTACCACTGGCCCACTCCACTCTTCGAGCTGCTTATTCCGTAGGACCTGTTTAGTTACAAGCTGCTAACGGCCTCGACTTGGTGTTTGTGTCAATAATATACTCAAGGCCCAGGGCAGCCATAACCAGCTGTTTGTGGCAGGGGTATCTCCAGCCCAGGATCTCACTGCCTCTTACCATGCCTGGGGCCACTCCATGCTCTGCAATCCTTGGTGTGTTGTTGTGCATGAAGTGCCACATTTCTCTCCTTTAGCACTCCTGCAGTGAATGTTTCGTCTATAACTTGACTACTATCTATTGTTAATTTGTGACTCAATCACCCAGTAAGGTGTGGTGAGTGCAGATGAGAAGGAAGGCTTCGTGTATGGAGAGGTGACCTGTCAGAGGTGGACAGAGTCCGCAGCCAGATCCCAGTCACTGCTCAGAGAGATGGACCTCTCTACTACTCATCACTGCCACAAACCACAGTCTGACTATATACATCAGTCTACATCGTTTTCTACAGACTGGCGCAAAGCACGACTTTTTTGTGTCAATACGTCATTTCTTTCTTAGATGTGTGTTTTTGCGATAAACGTAGTGCATTGTCTGATGATGATGAGCTTTGCTGTGGTTTGATTCTTTATTACGGCACAAGAGCTGGTATATAGGGAGGCCGAACCGAATCCTGGACATTCAAAGTGATTCAGTGACACAAGCCAACAGTGAATAATAACAGATTAAAGATTCCTAAATCTATACACAAAGGTGACCAACTGTGTCAGAAGCCTCTCAGCTTAGTATGAAGTTGAATCACCTACACCCACAGTTCGCCGACTACGGATCACCACACGTTGATTGGCCGTTCTGCAGTCTGATTGTAGATCTCATTTGCGTGCTAGTACCCCACAGTTACCCAGTTAACCAGACCTCAAATGAGCGATGGGTTTGGGCAACCACACGACCGTTATTGCGCATGCAATAACGCGCAATCCCTGGACCCTGATATGTTACGAGGTTGCCATCGAGACAATCCATGGAATATATCCCGGGACGGTTGGTACTCAGGGCCGCAGATTTTGCAGCTACTCTCACGGGACTGCTAGGGTAGCTACACGCCAGACTAATGCGAGGTCCGTGACGGACGCAAGCCAAGCGAGCGCAGCAATGCTTTGCTCAAACGGGGCATTGAGCACGGTTGAGCCGACGGTGGTCAGTCCAGTCGACGCTCCTCGCTGCACTAAGTGAAAGCGCATGCGCAGATTTGGGAGCTCGAGCTGGATACTATGGCTGCCCATGCCGAAGCCACCTCTTCCTTCAAGCTGGCTCTCATCCAACTGGCGGTAGGGTCAGATAAAGCCACCAATCTGAGCAGAGCAGCTGAGAAAGTGAGGGAGGCGGCACAGAATGGGTCGAAGATCGTAGCCTTGCCCGTGAGTGACTGTGACTACATACGAGAAAATATGACAATGATGGCTATTGTCTGCGCGTAGGAATGTTTCAACAGTCCGTACGGCACGCAGTACTTCAAGGACTATGCGGAGGAAGTGCCGGCGGAGACTGGGCAGCCTGGGCCTGGGGCTGGAGAGTCCTGCAAAGCTCTCTCTCAGGTCGCCAGAGAATGCGGTGTCTTCCTAGTCGGAGGTCTGCCATTGTACTGGAGGCGTGCTACTACAGTATTAGCTCGTTAATTGCAGGGTCTATCCCAGAGGTGAGAAAAGGCAAGTACTACAACACATCCATGAGTTTTGGGCCTGATGGAGCACTGTTGGGGGTATTCAGAAAGGTATGTAGCTGAGTATAATATTTTTCATCGGATAATGTGCCATTGCAGGTGCATCTAGCTGATGTTAATATCCCGGGGAAACTGCGATTCAGGGAACCTGACGTGCTCTCTCCAGGAAACAAATTCCTGTCTTTTGATACTGGTTGGTTCTAGTTGCATAATAGTTATATAATAGTTGTATAATTGTAAGCATGAATATGGGATAAACTGAAAGTGATGTATAATACCTGGCGGTTTTTACCATTTCGTTGAACACCATGAGTTCTACGTACTGATCATAAGCCACTCGATTCACGCTGTGGAAACTTTTTCATCTCACATACTTAAACTACATCCTGGTTTACAACCGCACCTAAAGTAACCTATCAACACACTAACTCCGGCACTGTCAGTATTGTGTGCACTTGTCTCAAGTCATTACAAGATTGGGCAAGCTCATGTTTTTCCAGTTATATATTTTTGTCTTATATAGACTGGTGTAAGGTTGGAATTGGTATCTGCTATGACCTAAGATTCCCTGAACTTGGTTCCATCTATGGACTCAGAGGTAGCTATAGGATAAAGAATATGTATATAGCTAACCATTGGATGAGATGTTGTGAATAGGGTGCAAGTTGTTGCTATATCCTGGAGCCTTCAATACTGTTACTGGCCCAGTGCACTGGGAGCTGCTCATTCGTGGACTGTTAGTTACCAAAAGCTGCTAGTTTATTCACTATTGTATGGAAGTTTATTTCTCCTACAGGGCGGCCAATAACCAGCTGTTTGTTGCAGGGATATCTTCAGCCCAGGATCTCACTGCCTCTTACCATGCCTGGGGCCACTCCATGCTCTGCAATCCTTGGTGTGTTTGTTGTGCATGAAGTGCCACATTTCTCTCCTTTAGCACTCCTGCAGTGAATGTTCGTCTATAACTTGACTAACTGTCTATTGTATTTGTGACTCGATCACCCAGGGGTAAGGTGGTGGTGAGTGCAGATGAGAAGGAAGGCATCGTGTATGGAGAGGTGGACCTGTCAGAGGTGGACAGAGTCCGCAGCCATATCCCAGTCACTGCTCAGAAGAGATGGGACCTCTACTCCATCACTGACAAGACTAGCACATAACTATAATCTTCTCTATACACAATTTCACGAATACACCTTTTTTGCTATTTTGGTAATTCATGACGTGGGCAACATTTTCCCACCCAAACAAGCAGTTTGCTTTGTACATTAGTAAGTAGGCTGATGGCAGAGACATCATGTATTATATATACCTGCATAGTCTAACAACTTTTCACAAGCCTGCCCAATACGTTAGCATCCATGGGATATGCACGGTCAGTATAGGCACTCTATATAGTCATTACCGTGGCACATTCTGTTCACGGATTCTTGATAAAGGGGAGTTCCAGCTTTCATGACAGAGAGTCCAGCTGAGACTAATCACTCCAGGTGAGGTGTATATTTGCCAACTTTTTCATTCATTGCCGAGGAAAAGAAGAACGAATAAAGGTGTCTCATGATGTGCAAATTTTAATAGAGAGAGAGACTTCCTGAATGTGTGAATTGCCTGCTAGCCTCTGGTTATGATTCAGTTGAAGCCATCTCTTCCATGGAGGTATAAACAATCTTGAGACCTTGTAACTAAATCGCTACCGATGTATCTGTATAACCTTAGTTGTCAACTATTATACAGATGTAGGCCGTAGGGCAGTGCTATGCGTAACCTTCTACATGCCACTTAACACTGGCTCCTTGTAGCCCAATTACGCATGTATACACCACGTGTCCACATTACAGTTTTGCTAGCTAGACGTACAACTACAGCAATGTAGACAAGGCATCAGGTCAACCGATGGTGGCTGCCAGTAGTGGGAGAGTCATGAAGAGACCTACTGTGGCTCTCAGAACCACTCCACGGTCTCTACACCACCAATCCTCTCACAGCAGGATGGTACAGCAGAGTTGAGACAGAAAATCCCACATCTAATCACGGATAGTAGACGAAGGAGGCAATGCACATCTCCTCTCTCGTACTGAATCCACCCTGAAAATTGCGGTAGATATCACAAACATCCACTACTAGTGTGAACCCTCGGTACAAGGAATGGCATGCATAGCATTGATGTATATAAACACATTTGCACAAAGCACCATTTGATGGGCTGTGCCGGACTGGGCCGGGCGACGCCATGTGGTCTAACCTGCCGACAAAGCCAGTTTCTTGCTCTAGCTATAATGCTGGACTCTTATTCGCATCCGAGTACGTAGGTTCTGTCAAGGTAATCAGATACTGATTAATAATAAATTATATTGGTTTTTCACCTGTTTTATTTCACGCCTTATCTCTCAAATGCAGTGCAGAGGGCCACCACCAGGTGATGGACATGAGCCTTGTTGCCCTTCGTCACTAGTGGTGCAAACTGTGCGGCATATTATTATAATATATCATAGTAGAATATGTAGGTAAATACACTTAAACTTTCTGGGGTGTGGTGTGAATCTGTAATGGGAAAACCTTGCTTGGGTCCATATAATAGTTAGGACTTGAATCACTGTCCTTCAAATTTTTTTATGAGGCGCTAAAACAGGACTTGTAAAATGGATGTTGTGGTCGCACATTACATCAGTGCACCAGAGTATAATATATCTGATCCAGCAGACCACTTCCCCAACAGATACATGTACATAGCTCTGTTGCATTACATGAGAGGGGGAAAGAGGACCGTAACAGTAGTGATCTTAGATGATATATAGCTGTTAGTGATAGTGGGAGAGACATTCACCTTTGTGACATAACCAGTCTGCATGTGAAGCTTTTGAGGAATTTTCGACACTGAGCACCAGTAGGTTGTGTCATTTTTAGGAATGGTGATCTGCAATAGAATGTACATTAAGATGAAACACCACTTGCTGGTCTGTATATTATATCCCTGTGATGGACTCACATTGTCAACTCCGACATCAAAGAACTTGAGATCCTGGGGTCAGGAGCTGGTGAAGGCAGACCTCCCAGTAGATTGAGACTCTTTGATCCCTTCGCAGAGTGGACGAGACTGGAGGGAATGTCCCCCTGAGTGGCTGGGTCACTACTGGCATGGAAACCCAAATGATTCGTGCTGTCTCAGCCTACAACAACAGGTTCAAGGACTTATATATAGGTATTATTCACCGGTTTACAATTTGCCTTGATAGGTAAGTCATGTTCATCACAAGTGATGTATTTCTGACTGAACCTAAGGACTGTGAAGCCATTCTTTTCTGCCCCACTTTCCAAATCCCAGTCTTGGTGCTCGTCCACAGTGGGAGGGTCTCGCTCCGCTGCAAACCGGTCCTGCAGCATTATGAACACTCGGTAACGTAGCTATGGCTAGATTCTCCACAATAAAACTCACATGGAGCACGGTCTCTCCCTCCATTAGTGACCCATCCTATGACCACATCAGAGTTTGGCATTTGTCCATTGGGCGAGAGTCCGAAGCCAACCCACCCGGTGGTCTGGACGAACAATGATGTTTCTGCTTCGTTGTCGAAGTTCCAATAAAGCTCGTATAATTATACATGTCTCCGTCTTCCGCAGTGTCAAAACAGCGTTGAGATCCGGCGCGCATAACACTAGACCCAGAGAGCAAACGAGAAAAAGAAAGAAGAGCATGATTCTCCGTCCGCAGTTCACCGTTTGCACGCGTTAGCGGAGGTCGTCTTTATTACAGTCTCACGGCACACTCTCCCCCCGGCGCGCATGCGCAGTTTTATAGGCGCGCGCGGTGCCCTCCGGCCCCCACGGCGAAGCCCGTCCGCGTGCAGACAGAAACAACAAAAACAGAAACAAAATAGAAAGTACATACCAAAAAGTGCACAAATCAGTATCACGGAGCAGTGACAGTTTCATAACATCCAGAGACAGGTCGGTTTTCTTGACTGAACCTAGGATACTTGAGGAATGTGTGAGGAGAGACTGTAGGCAAAGGGTTTCGAGAATAGTGACGAACCAAATCCATTAATGACTGAAAATTTTCCGAAGCACACAGACCATATGTATGGTTATGTAAGATGACCCTCAGATACTTTATTCCACCTGGTGTCCTGTATTGTCATGATGTAATCAGTTATGCAGCACATGTGTGAAGTCACAACTTACACAACTTCTATGGTGTGTGTATGGACTCCTCCTCCTTGCTGTGCCGTCCGCTGAGAACTTGGACGACAAAGAAACGTGCCACTTTTGCAACCAGTTAACTGCACGAGTGTCTCCTGGCTGATGAAATGTACGTACCAGGTTTCAATGTTCATATATACTTTACTCGATAGCTACACCTTACCTGTCTATGTGTCTGTACCAGTTCTCTTGTCTTTCGTTGTCCTAATGTTATATTTTACAGAGAATGTGCTTTAAACAACAGTTCGCTTATTTTTCCAATCACACTATATACACTTGCTTCAGGTACATACAGTTACATGCAACAAGAATTCTATACAACACAATGAAGAGGCTGAATTGGCCAAATCCGCCCTACCTGGCCCTTCAGAACCTTAACTAGCTATGTATGACAAGAAAAACCTGACACCTCACCCCCATTTTTCAATTTTGTAGTAGCTACGTAGTTGATTCTGGTTTTGCATGGTCTACCACATAGGTATAGATACGATGTGGAAGAAATATGCCCTCCACAGTATTGCTCCCTCTACCATTGCTACCCAAACTATTATAGTGGCTGGCTAGCTAGCTACATCTCAAACTGAAACCTTTAGTTGGGGACTCTGGTCTTGTCTAGGTGGAGGAAGGGAAGGAGGTGGTGAGCTAGACCTCGGCCCAGCTACTGGCATATCATCGTAATCATCACTTGAGTTGTCTTTGTTCTTCAGCATCCCTGTTGACTTCGCTCTGACTCTAGGCTCAGGAATTACCGTTATTGGTTGTCCCCGTTTTGGAAAATGTCTGCCTCTGTCCATCTGCATGCAGTGAAGCAAACATCACCCAGGTGGCACAGTCTTACATATAATTATACACAACGACAGACCTTTGGATTTGGTTGCAGACTCTGTCTTGGTGGAGGAAGGGGAGGCGGTGGTGAGTGTCTCCTTGGCATCGTTATTGGTTTATCATCAATATCCTCGCTGGAAGTGCTCTTCGGCCTCCCGGTCAACCTCATTCTGACTCTAGGCTCCGGAACCATACATAGGTCAGTTTTGTTTCTTCTCATCTTTCTGGTAGTTGTTTCTGGTTTCCCCTGTGCCTTTAATTTGCTGTGAAATTCTTCTTTTAATGCGTCCACTTCTATTTTGCAAGCCTTCTTTGTAACCTCCAACTCTAAGACAAACCTCTGCATAAGTAAGAAACTAACTTGAGGGACAGTCACTATAGCAGGGAAAGGTGAACTCACCTTTCTCAGACTTTCATGATCTTCGGATGACTTTTTCAGGAGCTGTAGTAGCTCCAGTTTCGAGCAGCTGCTGTCTGGAATCCCCGCCAGGGGTTGGCGGAAAACATTTAGAACTTTGGCAATGGAGGGTCGCTTGCTCGAAACATTCTCAAGGCAGGACTCCATCAATCTGATCAATGCATGGCTCTTTGGTAAGGTGCTATATATCTTCACGGTGTAATTCTCACGACGTTGAAGTTCTGTTCGAGCCACTAGCCCTCTCACTTCATCAGTGTATGTTGGGGCTTTTAAGTTTACAGGAAACTCCTCGGCTAGTACAAAGATTACTAGAACTCCAAGAGAGAATATATCTATTGAAGTGCTATAACGAGAAGAGTCTTCCAGCGCTTCGGGAGGCATATAGATGAGGGCCCCCGGAGCCTTGGTCATTGTCGCACTATCTTTGGCAGAAACGATTTTTGCCATACCCAAATCGGCTATCTTTGCTGTCGTTGCAGAATTAAGGAGGACGTTTCTCGCCGAGAGGTCGCGGTGGATGACCGGAGGGTTTTGTGTATGAAGGTAGGCTAGGCCTCTGGCAGTGTCCTGCAGAATGGAGCACTTGAGGCCAAGGGGAAGGCGCGAGTGAGCGGTACTGGTGGAGCGAGTGTCTCCAGGAACGAGCATATCATGCAGGCTAATCATCATCTTCTCCATGATGAGGTAGACGTTGAAATTGTTGTCTTTATCGAACCACAAACCGAGAAACTGGACAACATGTGGGTGACGCAGCCTGCTCAACAACGCGCATTCAGACAAGAACTTCTGGACGTTGCTATCTGCTACCTCCTTAGCCAACCAGTTTGGGTCAGCTTTTGTCATAAATTCGTGGATTTTCTTAGCCGCGCAGAGAGCACCTGGGATCTCCACCTCCTCGACGCTGCCGTATGATCCACATCCGATGGTCCTTCCCGTGAGGGTAACGTCGCGAAGAACTAGAGAGCGTAGATCCGAATGATTTTGCAACTGCCCGCTTCTGCTTTGTAAAGACGAAGCCATAAGACTAAGACTATAAACAGCTCGAAACAGCTAGTGATTATGAAAGACACAAGTGACAAGATATGGGCTTAGCTATAGTGCGCGGCCCGTTCCCCCTAGGGAAAATGTGGGAGAGGTATAGAAGTGGGCAGTAACGGGCTATTGCGCACGGACTGTAGTCTGGCGCGCCTAAGGTACCACCGGCCACTGGGTAACCAATCAGCCTTGTCTGCGTAAGAATACAGACCGCGCATTGCACTATCATCTAACAGCTATACTGACCCTATGCTTTTCGTTAGCAGGAAATAGCTACGCAATTGCTCTCTGGTGGACAATTGGCATCGGTACTTATATACGTATACTAACTACAATGCCGACAGCTATCGGGTGACGTGTACGGTTGAATTGGTAAGGACGCAAGGCTTACACTGATTTTCACGCGGTTTTCTGCGCAAAATGGGCGTAACTGATCGCCCAACGGAACTTTTGCGTAAACTGCCAAGAGTCACTCTTGACACGATTATACGCCAATAGTGACTCACGGCATGCATGATTTTTTAATTTTATTTGCAGAGGGCGTAAAACCCGCAACATAGAGTAGGCAAGGCGAATTTACGGGACTTGGAGCGCTGAAAATACTCACGCGGCAATGCAAACTTATTTTCGGTAACTATTATTTCAAACACCTGTAGCTACCTATAATATAAAACTTGGTACAAACAGAGAATAGCAGCCATAAATACTACCAGTGAGCTGTGACGAAGTGCCATGTAAAATGAAAAGCACTGAAGTGCAAACCCTCGGCGAACTGCGCATGCGCGGTACCACTAATTGATAGGCTGGGCTTTGTATTCCTATAGCTCGCGGAGAGTCTGGCACGGGATAGCTACAGTAGCAGAGAGCATGCGGGAGTCGATACCAGGGGCGTAGCCAGGACTCAAAGTGTGGGCCAGCATTGCGCATGTGCGTACTACCCCATAGGCTCAGTGGAGGTTATAAAGAAGAAAGAAGAACTACGCGTAGTTGCGTGTACGTCATGCCTTTTGTTGCGACTTCTTGTGCCTTCAAGATACACAGAGCGAGCGGACGCGGTCGAGGTAAGCCTGTGCTAATTTGCATATTGGCTTGTTCACTTGATTTTCACTTTTGAACGCAGTAGTTATACGGCCTTTTTTCTATAATGAAACCAGTGTAGCGATGAACCCGTTGGTATCGCTGTTTTATTGTCTCGTTGCGCGTAGTCGCAGAAAACGTGGTAACAGACAGACAGACGGACAGACGGACACACTTACAAACCAAGTACCGTAACCCTCGCTGCGCATGCGCGCCGATGGTTAATTAACAGGCATCTATACACTAGAAACGCACAGGTTACCTTGCAATCTTGATGAATTAACTTGTTTGCACCACAATGCATTCCTTTGGTGTTCTATTATAGATACATAACATAAGTCACTGACCAGTATATACTACTTTGGAAGACCACAGTACGGTAGTCAAGCTGTCTCGCATGATTCTATAGAGTGATTGTTGAGTAGGTATATAGGTGGTTGTCTTCTGTTGCTATATAGTTATTATATACGAGGAAGAGAGCTGAAAGCAAGTTGTCGTGATTTTTGGACTATAATAAAATAGAATAGGACCTTTAGCTATGGGTAGAAAGAAATCTATGATACTAATTTGTTTCATTATGATGTTGTTAGTAGCGTATAGCCTAGTTCACATACCAAGAAAAAGGTTGGTGCAGCGAAGCAAAGATGCAACATGCAATTGTCCTCCACCATTGACAGTACTTGCTGGATCATCCACAACATCAACTACGAGAGATGCTGCATCACTGATAATCTCACCAAATCAGATATCATTTCCAGTCTTTGATACTAATACCCTCGTCACCAGCAGCACTCTCCACGTCACTGACAGAAACTGCCAGCTCTAGTCCACAGGTAACTTCACCACAGCAGAAGCGATATCGTACTTCATTTCCCGAGCACAAGAAGCATCCTGAGCACAACGCACAGCAGAAGCATCCCGAGCACAACGCACAGCAGAAGCATCCTGGGCACAACACATTGCAGAAGCGTCCTGGGCACAAAACATTGCAGAAGCAATATCATACTTCATTTCCTGAGCACAACGCTCTACCTCATCACAAGTATCTCAAGAGTTCAGAGGAGCTAAAGAACACAACTTGGGTAGCAGATCTTCACCACTACCTTATGACACTGAACAGAAATGTCAGTCCTCATGTGAACCTGGTGTTTGCTGACTACAAGCACAGAATGTTAGTCGTGAATTGGGTTGTGGCTGCTACACTCAAAGTAAAACCTCCATTACACAATGTGCTGGTACTCTCTCTTGACCAACTTCTCTGTGACTATCTAGCCAACGCTGCGTACATGACATATCCACTCAATATGACCTGCATTGCAGCACCATTAACTACCATACTATCTTCAAAAGGTAGAGAATCATGGAAAACATCAATGATGATCCGATCAATAATCCTTAGACTTATCAACTACTGGGGCTATGATGTTGCAACTTATGATTCCGATGCTGTTGTTCTTAAAAACCCTCAAACACTGTTTGAATACTACACTCATGACATTCTGTCTTCTGCCAGTACGTATCCAGAGCCTGCGGCCAAGGTGTGGGGTTTCACTCTCTGTGCTGGTGCTATTTTATACAGAGCCACTTCTGCTACAGGTTTGTGAGGTGTAAAGAATGCTGTGTGTGCAGAGTCTGGGTGGTCTAGTAAAGAGTAGTGTAGTAGCAAGCAAATTACCAGCATAGCCTATTGTGTAACTAGCTTACATGCAGAGGGTGTCGGTCACAATATCTAGTGAGGTTTAGAAGGTCATTGGTGAGTGACAGTAATCCATTTAACCTGTGGCCTCAAAAATATTTGCTTAAAATTCTAGTATATACCAACGTTAACGGAATCCTTGCATGCTTCTGAGTATTACAGTATGTCTTACTAATCCTGAATCCTTACCAGTCAAACAGGAGATGGAGGGGGTTGTGATTAACTCATGAATTCCGTTAGTCTTCCCACCAAGCTGCTGGCTTCATTCGTGCGCACACAAAACCAACGAGAACACTGCACACAATCTCCACCACCAAGCCGTGTATGAGGCTATCGTGACATGCATGAAGCAGGACTTGTAATAATACCACATATGGTCAGTTCTCTCGTGCACATAAGTGTCACTGGGGTACTCTACAATGACCCTGAAAGCTGTGAGAGATCCCTCAGGTCATAGTACATATATACTATAAAGAGGGAGAAAGACGAAGCCTCAGAGCTTTGTAACTACAAAATTCAGCACAGTTCTTGAGAAGAAATGCGTGGACCACGTACCATTTTAGGGAAGCCGGGCCGAAAATATTGTATTTCAAATGTGGACGATAGCTAGATATAGTTAACCCTCGGCGCGCATGCACCACGATGGTTGGTCTGTCCGTCCGTCTGTTACCACGTTTTCTGCCACCACGTGCAACAAACAGGTAAAGAAGCGACACAAACGGGTTCAGCGCTTACACTGGCTTCATTTTTCGTAGAAGTGCTGCGTTCGACAGTTATGGCGTGAAAACCAAATCAACAAGCTAATGCTAATTAGCACAGGCGTACCCCGACCTGGTGCGCTCGCTCTGTGTATCTTGAAGGCACAATGAGTAACAACGAAGGGCGTGTATCGACTCACGCAAGCTATCTACTACTGTAGCTAGCCCCTGTCAGACTCTCCGCGAGCTGCTGGCGTTTACTCGCGGTCTCCCGCTAGTAGCTCGCGGAGAGTCTGACATGGGCTAGCTACGGTAGTAGATAGCATGCGGGAGTCGATACACACCCTTCGCTGTGACTTTTTGTGCCTCCAAGGTACGCAGAGCAAGCGGATCAGGTCGAGGTGAGCTAGCCAACCTACTGCGTTGATCGCGTCTAATATACGCATGCGCACCGCTTATTGATAGTGTTGGGGCCGGTCCGCGACACCGTCCGCGACACCGTTTGTCGCTCTCGAACGCAGTCGTTTCAGCAAAAGCGGCCATTTTATTTTTCTAGCCCATGTACCGCTAAAGCTGTTGGTATCGCTCATAAGCCGCCTCGTATATAGGCTGTAGTGCGAGAATAGTGGTAGACAGACAGACAGGCACACAGAACGACTACCGTAACCCTCGCTGCGCATGCGCGCCGAGGGTTAGGTGATTGAGCAAGCAAAGGCAGCAGCTTAGGACCTATGCAGACAGAACTAGAGCTAATCTGCATGTTTTTGCTTCTTTTGTTACAGAGACGTTTTGGAGATATTTATCAAATGTAAGTGGACAAGCTGACCAGGTGTCCTTAAATATAGCCCTCAGGAAATTGAACATTTCTTGGAAAGAGACAACCAAACTCAGTCAATTGTGTTCAACAGATGGCTGGGAGGGAGAGGCTGATGGTGGACTCAAGGTTTTTGTCTTCCCACAACGATTATTCTGTCGAAGAGAATGCTGCCATAAACACAAGTCAGAACGCTATGTCACTCATCCTGGTGGTAAGCATGGAAATATCGAAGACAAAACACGTGTTCTTCAACAGTTTAATGCCTGGTTTATGTCTACGGAAAGTTCTTCATAATCAAACGTGTTTTGTTGGGTTAGACATGATATATAATTCACACTTCAATTGCCATAATTGGTGTCAGCACCAGAGTGCTGGTAAACACACTCTTTGCTAATCCACCCCCAAACTTTAGTAAAGATGTTAAACACAAATTGTGCGTTTTTGCAAGATATTATACATAATGGAAGACGAGTCAAGATGCAATGTCAATTCTCTGCAACTATCCATATCTAGCTCCACCAGTTCGCTTTCGCCACTATAATAATTATCGCTGTTCCTGTAATAAGGGTGTAAACTAGCGTGAAACGGGGGTGTGGTCGACGGCACAGCACGGACTCGGGCGGGCAACCTAGTCGACTGCCGAAGGCAGGCGGCTCGCTGAATACTGCATGCACGGCAAATACCGCTACGTCTCCAACGTTAGCGAGTCAGAAATCGATGCCAGGGAGACGCTGGTAAGCCCGCACCATCAAGAACACTCGTCCATTCGTTCGTGCATACGCCTGAAAATGCGCTGCCAGGGCGCCGGATTCGAAAGGACGCGCGCGGTTGCCATGGTATAAAAAGGTTAGACGCTGGATTGCTCGGAGAAATCAGAAACCCTCGGGTCTTGAGCTACATCCAGCCTCGTATTCTCCTCGGAGCCATCGTCTAACCTATATCTAGCTCCACCAATCCCGCTTTCACTTCTACTTTGCTGTCCCTTTTGCCAATCAACCCCAACCTCTAATACGCGTGGCAATGATTTTGCATTTTTGTGGGAACATCAGTGCAAGAAGAGACAAGTCAACAAATCCATTCTATTTTGTCTATTGTTAGGCAATGGAATAGTAGCTAAGGCACTCTATCATCCTGCATCTATATATCTCTATTTAACTCCACCAATTCCGCTTTCGCCTCTAATTCGCTGTCCTATTGCCAATCAACCCCCTATTAAGGGTGTCAACTATTTTGCATTTTTTGTATGCACATTAGTGCAAGAAGAGACAAGTCAACAATCCATTCTCTATTGTTAGGCTACGGAATAGTAATGCACTCTATCTTCCTGCATCTATATATCTCTGTTTGCATAGCTCCACCAATCCCTCTTTTGCCTCTATTTCACTCAGTGTCACAACCCCCCAACCTCTAATAAGGGTGACAATGATTGTGCATTTTTTTGTAGGTACACCAGTAGAATAAGACACAAGCAAACCGTTGGTAAATATTTAACTATCATTGGAATATGGAATAGTAATATACTTTTCCTCCACCTCTATATACCTATCTAGCTCTACCAATTCCAGTTGCGCCTCTTTAACCCTCTCGGTCACAAAATGTTGTTAATTTACACACTTCTAGAAACGTCAACAAAACTCGCACAATTGCGAACTTTGACCTGGTATATAGGCAGGCGGCATGGCGGCATTATCTCGTAAAAACCACCCACTTATCCTCAGAAGTGGTCAGTCAGCACTTGGATGTGGCGGGGTTGCTGTCATCTACCATTTCAGTACTTGAAAGGGGTGTGCCGATTTGGGCAGAATTACGCATGCATGCAGGAGAGTTGCTGAAAAATGCCGATCGGGCCAGGCGCAGAAGCCGAATTCGTGACTGAAAGAGTTAATATATCTTTCCCTTTGCGAATCCTTGTAAGTGTAGCTTATTTTGTTTGCCAATTACCACAGAATGACCCTTGCCCCTTGAGAAATATAATATAAACTTAGTATAAACAGAGAGTAGCAGCCATAAAAAACCTACCAGTGAGCTGTGACGAAGTGCCATGTAAAATAGTGTGCTAATGTGGCACCGAGTTAGCCCCTCAAAATCATGCTACGTCCACGTAAGGGCCTTGTCTACTCAGGAAACGCCCATTTAATATCTATGCCCTCTCGTTGCCCATGGGCACGACATCGTCAACACCTTTGTCAACTATGAACATGAGATGCCATTCGTGTGAAACCTTTCAACAGCAGGTATCTATGTATAGCTAATAGAAACGCACTAGTTACCTTGGAATCTTGATAAAACCTTTAAATTAACTTGTTTGCACCATAACGCATTCCTATATTATACACATAACGTAAGTCACTGACCCGTATATACTACTGAGGAAGACCACAGTACGGTAGTCAAACTGTCTCGCATGATTTCCAAAGTCAATTCTGACTATAGAGTGATTGTTGAGTAAGTATATAGGTGGTCTTCTGTTGCTATAATAGCTGTTATAATAAGAGCTGAAAGCAGCAATTGAAGTGATTTTTTGGACTAGTAAAATAGAATAGTAGCTATGGGTAGAAAGAAGTCTATGATACTAGTTTGTTTCATTATGATGCTGTTGGTAGCATATAGCCTAGTTCACACACCGAGGAAAAGGTTGGTGCAGCGAAGCAAAGATGCAACATGCAATTGTCCTCCACCATTGACAGTACTTGCTGGATCATCCACAGTATCAACTACGAGAGATACTGCATCACTGATAATCTCACCAAATCAGATATCATTTCCAGTCTTTGATACTAATACCTCGTCACCAGCAGCACTCTCCACGTCACTGACAGAAACTGCCAGCTCTAGTCCACAGGTAACTTCACCACAGCAGAAGCGATATCGTACTTCATTTCCCGAGCACAAGAAGCATCCTGAGCATAATGCACAGCAGAAGCATCCCGAGCACAACGCACAGCAGAAGCATCCCGAGCACAACGCACAGCAGAAGCATCCTGAGCACAACGCACAGCAGAAGCATCCTGGGCACAACACAACGCAGAAGCGTCCTGGGCACAACACATTGCAGAAACAATATCATACTTCATTTCCTGAGCACAACGCTCTACCTCATCACAAGTATCTCAAGAGTTCAGAGGAGCTAAAGAACACAACTTGGGTAGCAGATCTTCACCACTACCTTATGACACTGAACAGAAATGTCAGTCCTCATGTGAACCTGGTGTTTGCTGACTACAAGCACAGAATGTTAGTCGTGAATTGGGTTGTGGCTGCTACACTCAAAGTAAAACCTCCATTACACAATGTGCTGGTACTCTCTCTTGACCAACTTCTCTGTGACTATCTAGCCAACGCTGCGTACATGACATATCCACTCAATATGACCTGCATTGCAGCACCATTAACTACCATACTATCTTCAAAAGGTAGAGAATCATGGAAAACATCAATGATGATCCGATCAATAATCCTTAGACTTATCAACTACTGGGGCTATGATGTTGCAACTTATGATTCTGATGCTGTTGTTCTTAAAAATCCTCAAACACTGTTTGACAACTACACTCATGACATTCTGTCTTCTGCCAGTACGTATCCAGAGTCTGCAGCCAAGGTGTGGGGTTTCACTCTCTGTGCTGGTGCTATTTTATACAGAGCCACTTCTGCTACAGGTTTGTGAGGTGTAAAGAATGCTGCATGTGCAGAGTCTGGGTGGTCTAGTGTAGTAGCAAGCAAATTACCAGCATAGCCTATTGTGTAACTAGCTTACAGGCAGAGTGTCGGTCACAATATCTGGTGAGGTTTAGAAGGTCATTGGTGAGTGACAGTAATCTATTTGACTTAACCTGTGGCCTCAAAAGTATTTGCTTATAATTCTAGTATATACCAACGTTAACGGAATCCTTGCATGCTTCTGAGTATTACAGTATGTCTTACTAATCCTGAATCCTTACCAGTCAAATGAAAAGCACTAAAGTGCAAACCCTCGGCGAACTGCGCATGTGCGGTACCCCTAAAATTGATGGGCTGGGCTGTATGCGTTTACACGTGGTCTCCCGTGAGTAGCTCGCAGAGAGTCTGACACGGGCTAGCTACAGTAGTAGATAGCACGCGAGAGTGGATACACGCCATTCGTTGTGACTTCTTGTGCCTTCAAGATAGACAGAGCAAGCGGAGGTAAGCCTAAGCGCATGCGCATTATCCGCCAGCGATAAAATGGCGACTACCGGCATTAGCCATACAATGCTGGAAGCGCTCTAGCTTAGCAACGGAGCATTTTCAGAGAAAACCGCCTTTATTTTCTGACCTTCTTTGCCCGTTGGGTAGATGGTATCGTTTGTGAGACGAACAGACATTGGAGAAGTGAGATTGAGAGTAACAGACACACAGACAGACAAACCCAACTACAGTACCCTCGCTGCGCATGCGCGCCGATGTAATGAAAAGCACTGAAGTGCAAAACCTCGGCGCACAGTGACGCGCACGCGTAAGTAAACGCATTCGCAGTACCACTAATTGATGGGCTGGGTTTAGTTTTAGCTGTTACTCGTGGTCTGTTGCCAGCTCGCGCAGAGTCTGACGCGGGCTAACTACACTACTAGATAGCATGCGAGAGGCGATACACGCCCTGCGTTGCACCTTCTGGTGCCTCCGAGGTACGCAGAGCACGCGGATCGATCAGACCGTGGTAAGCCATCCCGTCCGTTGTGTATTTGCATATTGGCTTTTTTCGCGCTGTAGCTCTGCAACGGAGCATTTTCAGAGAAAACCCCACATATTTTCTGATCTTCGTTGCCCGTTAAGCAGGTTGTATCCTTTGTGAGACGAACAGACACTCGAGAAGTGAGATTGAGAGTAACAGACAGACAGACAAACATATATAGGGATGACGCGAGTGAAATCTCACGTGATCCACGTACAAAACGCCTCAAAACTCAGCGACAATGACTCACCATGGCTTCAAAATCACTAGCAATAGTCTAGAGGCCAATACCTAGCTATACATATGCCCCAAGACTTCCTACGTGCCCTCAGTTCCCCACGAGAGAATTCGCACTTACGCGATTTCGCGATTTTTGTGTCATCATAGTCATCATAATTCTTCTTCTTCTTCTTCTTCAGACCCGCTAGCTCCTTACCGGAAGCAGTTGAAGCGTTGATTTTTTCATAGAACGTCTCCAAATTTTCCGGAGGTGTGCTCGCATATCAAGCGATCGCTTGTTTCTTGCCGCAAGTCATACGGTAGATCGTTGAGCTCTTCCACAGTAGTCACTGGACAACGCCATTTGCTGCTAACTCAGCATCAGTGAGCCGCATGCGCCGAGGAGGGCGTTTTTTCCCCAATGCGGTGCGCGCGCATTACTATAGTCTCGTGCGTGAACCAGTAAGCCAGAATGCCTGCAGAGGAACTCTTATCCTCCAGTGCCTTCTGTAAGTCAGTATACACATTTTTAACTTGCTAGCTTACGTTTTGCTGTTGATTTGTACGAGGAGCAACTTGGCAGTTTGCGCCGTGTTACGCGGGCCTTGCCCAGCGCCTTCATTGTTTGTCCCCCAGGTTAAAGCTATCATTGTAGTCTGATTACTGAAGCCTGCCTATGAAACCACCCCACCATATGTGCCACAACCTAATTGCATCGTTGTTGGAGACACTACGCATACACCCTGCTTCAGGTACATTAGCTTCTGCTTTCAGAAGTTATCCCCATGAACATCAGAGTGACTGAAAATGCAGAAGGCATGAAAAATAGTGGAAACAAGTGGAAAAATCAATTCTTCAAAATGAAGGAGTGATATAGGGATGGCTTGAAGCACCAAAAAGGAAGAAAAAAGGGGTCATTACACAGCAAAGATGCACCAAGCTACATGACACCATCCCTATATCTTTGTGTTATATAATATAGTTCACAAGTAAAGTTTACTATGAGACAAATAATTATATAGGGATGGTGTCATGTAGCTTGGTGCATCTTTGCTGTGTAATGACCCTTGTTTCTTCCTTTTTGGTGCTTCAAGCCATCCCTATATCACCCCTTCATTTTGAAGAAATGATTTTTCCACTTGTATAATTATGCGTTCGTCGTACGTCGTGTAAGTGCGCATGCGCGGCTTTGTACGCCTCGCGATAATATCGATCGATCTAGCCAGCTAGAGAACTCTCCTCCATTCGACGGCGTGCGCTTCAACCTTCGGTGACTGACCGAGGCTGTACCTCTTCCCAATCTTCATGGTTCCAAGCTGCATGCTAGCTGCCTGGTGGACCACGACTGACGAGCTGAAAGCGTAAGGTAAGTACCGTTTTCTGCTCACCTGCTCACCGTTCTGCCAATGTACAATACGCATGTAACGGCGACAGGTAGATTTGTCTTGCTTCACGAAAGGAACGCTTGCGCTGACAGCACGTTATGCAGCCCGAACATCGCGGCCAAATCCAAAGTTGGGTCGCTCCCGCTCGCCAACACATTTCCACTAGTTCAAACTCTCGGCGAACTGCGCATGCGCGGTACCATAATGGGCTATTGGCGGTCTCCCGCGCGCTACGGAGCCATTATGCTATAAAACCAAGTTGCTGCCTCGAAACATCCGGTCGTGACATCCGCTAAAGCTACGGTGTCCGATGGTCCCGACCATCGGACGATAATACAAATATCGGACACGGCGCTTGTGCTCGAGAAGGCAGCAAGCTAATCGAGACGAATCATGGTCAGCAACTAGGCCTGACTTCAGGGCAGGCGTAATTTTTGCCTGCCCTGAAGTCACGGAAAAGCTAACGAAGCTCGTATTTACATGTTTTGTAGAAGGAAGGTAGGCCTAGTTGCTGACCATGATTTGGCTTGCTGCCTTCTCGAACGCAAGCGCCGTGTCCGATATTTGGTATTATCGTCAGATGGTCGGGACCATCGGACACCGTACGTAGTTTTAGAGGGTGTCACGGCCGGATGCTTCGAGGCAGCAACTTGGTTTTATAGCAAGTATTAGCTTAGGTATAATTATGGCTACAAACAGATGTAGCACAAAAACTAATACAACACTTTCCATTACGTCTCCACGGCCGTCCGATAATGTGAGGGTGCCGATAATTAATTCCGTAACCCTCGCTGCGCATGCGCGGCGAGGGTTAATTACACAGGTGACTGAGCAAGCAAAGGCAGCAGCTTAGGACATATGCAGACAGAACTAGAGCTAATCTGCATGTTTTTGCTTCTTTTTGTTACAGAGACGTTTTGGAGATATTTATCAAATGTAACTGGACAAGCTGACCAGGTGTCCTTAAATAAAGCCCTCAAGAACTTGAAAATTTCTTGGAAAGAGACAACCAAACTCAGTAAATTGTGTTCAACAGATGGCTGGGAGGGAGAGGCTGTTGGTGGACTCAGGGTTTTTGTCTTCCCACAACGATTATTCTGTCGAAGAGAATGCTGCCATAAACACAAGTCAGAACGCTATGTCACTCATCCTGGTGGTAAGCATGGAAATATCGAAGACAAAACACGTGTTCTTCAACAGTTTAATGCCTGGTTTATGCCTACGGAAAGTTCTTCATAATCAAATGTGTTTTGTTGGGTTAGACATGATATATAATTCACACTTCAATTGCCATAATTGGTGTCAGCACCAGAGTGCTGGTAAACACACTCTTTGCTAATCCACCCCCAAACTTTAGTAAAGATGTTAACCAAATTGTGCGTTTTGCAAGATACAATGGAAGACGAGTCAAGATGCAATGTAAATTCTCTGCAACTATCCATATCTAGCTCCACCAATTCGCTTTCGCCACTAATTGGCGAGCGGAAGCGAGCTAACCTAGTGGTCCGAACGGCGCGATTATATAAGTGGCTCAAAATACCAACATTTACCTATACGTTGTTGTCGAGCGTCGCCGAATGTCACCGTACGTCGTCGCCCACCCCTCAGTAGGCTCCACCCCTGATAATTTGTGAGCGTGTGAGGAAAGGGAAAGAGTTATGGATCGGTCTAGAGAAGATGCTCTTCGTCTTCGACGAGAGAGGGAAAGAGAACGTCGTGTCAGTGAGACTCCTGAGCAGAGAGAAGCTCGGCTTTCTCAACGCCGATTGCGTGATCGGGAACGGGCAAGGCAACACCGGGCAACAGAAACAGCGGAAGAAAGGGAAGCCCGACTAGCGAGAGGTCGCGTACGATCAAGTGCCGGATTATGCCTGATTCGCGCTGTCGTCTGACTGTTTTTGACTCGACTCGAATTGTCTACTGAGCTCGGGTCTAAAAGGTTGTTTCGGCCTACTTGGTCCTGTGCAATGTATCTCACTGTTTTGTGCACACACCAGAGTGACTCATACGATTAGTTGTAAACTCACTTCCGCTCGCCAAAAATGCCATGCATTCGCCTACTAGTATCGCTGTTCCTTTGCAAATCAACCCCAGACGACTTCTACATTATAGAAACTATCCCCGAGGCACATTCCGTGTATCATGCGCAGAAACGTGGCTCACAACACAGAAAAAGTCAAGAAGACGCTAATCAGCTCTGCATAGAAAGTGTAGCTAGCTCGAGACGCAGTACCCCTAACTAAAGGCAAGCTAACAGAGTGAAAGAGAAACGCTTGTTGGCTCTGCCGACTACTAGCTGTCACGCAAAAGTAGGCGGGGTCGCTGCGCGCTTTTCGCACAGTTAGTGTGCGCGTGCGCTGGACCTGTAGCCAGAGCAAGCTAGGTCTCCGTAGTCATGCGCCGCTATATACCTGCTAGAAGACCGAGTACCTGGTTTTTCGTGAGAAAGAATCGCTCCACGCACGGAATTAAAGGCGTGGTTGCCATGGCAGTTAGGCGTCGAAAACCACGCGATTTAGAAAGCCTCGGGCCCTCTAGTAGCGTCGCTAGCGCTCGGACAGCTACAGCCCGAGGGCCCGCGGCTTTCAAAATCGCGTAGTTTCCTCGAATCAGCGCCTAACTTATGTGTATTTAGCTCCACCAATCCCTCTATTTACTGTCCCTTATCCCAATCCACCCCAACCTCTAAAAAGGTGTCAACGATTTTGCACTTTTTGTAGGCACATTAGTGCAAGAAGAGACAAGCGAACAATCTATTCTATTTTGGCTATTATTAGGCTATGGGATAGTAATGCACTCTATCTTCCTGCATCTATTTCTCTTTAGTGCCACCAATCCAATTTTGTGCCCCCAATTCGCTGTCCCTTATCCAATCAACCCCCCAACCTCTAACGAGGGTGAAATGATTTGCATTTTTTGTAGGGAATAAGACACAAGCAAACCATCCTTAATACTTCAACTATCATTGGAGTACGGAATAATATAACATAATCTGTCTTTCTGCAACTATCCATATCTAGCTCCACCAATCCCTCTTTCAATTTTACTTCACTGTCCCTCTACCAATCAACCCCAACCTCTATAAGCGTGTCAATGATTTTGCATATTTTGTGGGAACATCAGTGCAAGAAGAGACAAGTCAACAATCCATTCTATTTTGTCTATTGTTAGGCTATGGAATAGTAGCCAAGGCACGCTATCATCCTGCATCTATATTATATATATCTCTATTTTCAGTACTTAAAAAAGCAACAAGGTCCGGATTGAGTGAGACATGTCATAAATGTCTCAGCGGGCTGAAAGGCAGGCACAGAGGCTGTGCGTAGGTCTGTAAAACAGCAGAAAGAAAGATCGCCACAGCGCGTGTGCGCGGGATGAAAGGGGTGTGTCGATTTGGGCAATGCGTGCAGGAGAGTTGCTGAAAAACGCCAGGCGCAGAAGCCGAATTCGTGACTGAAAGAGTTAATATATCTTTCCCTTTGCGAATCCTTGTAAGTGTAGCTTATTTTGTTTGCCAATTACCACAGAATGACCCTTGCCCCTTGAGAAATATAATATAAAACTTGGTATAAACAGAGAGTAGCAGCCATAAAAAAAAACCTACCAGTGAACTGTGACGAAGTGCCATGTAAAATAGTGTGCTAATGTGGCACTGAGTTAGCCCCTCAAAATCATGCTACGTCCACGTAAGGGCCTTGTCTACTCAGGAAACGCCCATTTAATATCTATGCCCTCTCGTTGCCCATGGGCACGACATCTTCAACACCTTTGTCAACTATGAACATGAGATGCCATTCGTGTGAAACCTTTCTTAAAACAGCAGGTATCTACTAGAAACGCACTAGTTACCTTGGAATCTTGTTTGCACCATAATACATTCCTTTGGTATTCGATACATAACATAAGTCACTGAGGAAGACCACAGTACGGTAGTCAAACTGTCTCGCATGATTTCCAAAGTCAATTCTGACTATGGAGTGATTGTGTAGATGGTCTTCTGTTGCTATAATAGCTGTTATATACGAGGAAGAGAGTTGAAAGCAGCAATTGAAGTGATTTTTTGGACTTGTAAAATAGAATAGTAGCTATGGGTAGAAAGAAGTCTACGATACTAATTTGTTTCATTATGATGTTGTTAGTAGCGTATAGCCTAGTTCACATACCGAGGAAAAGGTTGGTGCAGCGAAGCAAAGATGCAACATACAATTGTCCTCCACCATTGACAGTACTTGCTGGATCATCCACAACTTCAACTACGAGAGATGCCGCATCACTGATAATCTCACCAAATGAGATATCGTTTCCAGTCTTTGATACTAATACCCCGTCATCAGCAGCACTCTCCACGTCACTGACAGAAACTGCCAGCTCTAGTCCACAGGTAACTTCACCACAGCAGAAGCGATATCGTACTTCATTTCCCGAGCACAACGTGCAGAAGCATCCCGAGCGCAACGCACAGCAGAAGCATCCCGAGCACAATGCGCAGCAGAATCATCCTGACCACAACACATCGCAGAAACGTCCTGGGCACAACACATTGCAGAAGCGTCCTGGGCACAACACATTGCAGAAACAATATCATATTTCATTTCCTGAGCAAAACGCTCTGCCTCATCACGAGTATCTCAAGAGTTCAGATGAGCTAAAGAACACAACTTGGGTAGCAGATCTTCACCACTACCTTATGACACTGAACAGAAATGTCAGTCCTCATGTGAACCTGGTGTTTGCTGACTACAAGCACAGAATGTTAGTCGTGAATTGGGTTGTGGCTGCTACACTCAAAGTAAAACCTCCATTACACAATGTGCTTGTACTCTCTCTTGACCAACTCCTCTGTGACTATCTAGCCAACGCTGCGTACATGACTTATCCACTCAATATGACCTGCATTGCAGCACCATTAACTACCATACTATCTTCTAAAGGTAGAAAATCATGGACAACATCAATGATGATCCGATCAATAATCCTTAGACTTATCAACTACTGGGGCTTTGATGTTGCAACTTATGATTCTGATGCTGTTGTTCTTAAAAATCCTCAAACACTGTTTGACAACTACACTCATGATATTCTGTCTTCTGCCAGTATGTGGCCAGACTCTCAAGCTATACCATGGGGTTTCACTCTCTGTGCTGGTGCTATTTTATACAGAGCCACTTCTGCTACAGGTTTGTGAGGTGTAAAGAATGCTGTGTGTGCAGAGTCTGGGTGGTCTAGTAAAGAGTAGTGTAGTAGCAAGCAAATTACCAGCATAGCCTATTGTGTAACTAGCTTGCATGCAGCTTAGGACCTATGCAGACAGAGCTAGAGCTAATCTGCATGTTTTTGCTTTTGTTACAGAGACGTTTTGGAGATATTTATCAGATCTAAGTGGACAAGCTGACCAGATGTCCTTAAATAAAGCCCTCAAGAACTTGAACATTTCTTGGAAGGAGACAACCAAAGTCAGTCAAGTATGTTCAACAGATGGCTGGGAGGGAGAGGCTGATGGTGGACTCAGGGTTTTTGTCTTCCCACAACGATTATTCTGTCGAAGGAAATGCTGCCATAGAAACAGGCCAGAACACTATGTCACTCATCCTGGTGGTAATCATGGAAATATCGAAGACAAAACACGTGTTCTTCACCAGTTTAATGCCTGGTTTGTGCCTACGGAAAGTTCTTCATAATCAAACGTGTTTTGTTGGGTTAGACATGATATATAATTCACACTTCAATTGCCATAATTGTTGGGTGATATAATTATATAGCTTCCTCCTGTAGAACATAATATTTTGTAGTAGCTACATGATTATAATTGTGCATTGGGATACCCCACTTCAATTGCCATAATTGGTGTCAGTATCAGAGTGCTTGTATACACACTCTTTGCCAAACTTTAGTAAGGATGTTAAAGAAATTGTTCATTTTTGATGGTATATATTATACAATGGAAGAAGAGTCAAGATGCAATGTCAACGTACTATGTTTCTGCAACTATCCATATCTAGCTCCACCAATTCACTTTCACCACTATAATATCGCTGTACCTTTGCAAATCAACCCCCCGAACCTGTAATAATAAGGGTACAATTCGATTTTGCATTTGCGTAAGCATGCACTGGTAGAAGTCACAAGCCAACCATCCTTAATAATTTAGCTATTGTTGGAGTACGGAATAATAACACAATCAGTCTTTCTGCAACTATCCATATCTAGCTCCACCAATCCCGCTTCTGCCTCTAATTCGCTGTCCCTTTTGCCAGCTTTACTGGTGACGGGTATAAAGATAATAAAACTCACACCAATCGGTCATGGATTCGGCTTTCCCGCAAACAAAAAGCTACCAGAATTGTAAACAGCTAACGTCACCATCTACTGCTAACTCAGCACCTGCTTGCGTTGTTGAAGCCAGAAGGCATAATTTAGTCCATCACATTGCTCACGCATAACCTGGTCTGCGAAAAATTAATAATAGTGCGTGAAAGATGCAGCTCAGCTGAGGAATTTTCCAGCCACGGCAGCATGGTACGTAGCAACCCCTACACCGGGCCCCTTTCTGTAGCTACATACATCATCCCCAAGAATGCAGCTGTCACTATATACTGTAGCTACATTCCTAAACAATCCTTGTAAGATCAGCTTATTTTGTTTGCCATTACAACAGAATGACACTTGCCCCTGCCTTAGCTACTCTGCTGTTAGCTGTTAAGTTAATAAGTATGTGTGAAATAAAATTCAGTGCTAAAAAGTGTGCATGTCTATGAGTCTATTAATTAACAATAAACATGTTTTTCATGTTATATACATAATGGAAAGATCTGATGGGCTGAAGGTCACATGACAGCACTAACTCTTCTATTGTTCTGATTTATGTATACTCCACTGGTGGTAGAGTCACTGGACCCAATGGATACAGCTCTGATTTTACCAACAGCATGCAGGCACAGGAATGATAGCTACACCACTGCCACAACTGAAGTCATCCAAAATTGTGCCACTGGTTCTGCTCATAAAGTATGATGGATGCAAACAAGCCAACAAAGTCTTGCATATTGTCACTTAGAAGCACTAAAGTCTTGCTTCCAGGCAAACTCCACACAGCAGCCTGTACTGAAGCAGGAGGTGGAGCAGGTGTAGATGAGGACTGTCCCCCAGTCCACACTGGCCTCGGACACAGTGTCCAGCTTCAGGTAGTACAACAGTTGAGGCATCACCTGCAAGCAACATAGAGTTATGCCAGATACCTAGTTTCTCATCACTGCACACATGTGCGGCAGGACAAACTGCAAATGTGGCAAGTGCAGGATTGGCGCATCTACAAGGCTGTGTACACAGACAGGACACGCCACACAGTCGATGGAAGGTTTTGTCTTTACACTACACTAAGGTTTAGGTTAGTAGCACCCGGGGACACACCCATTACTTAACCTCCACACCTCACAGGTGGAGTTCTACTCTATATAGCTAGTGGGCGATGACCACTCAAAGGACTTGCCCAGGACAAACCACACCACATAGCATGATAATTATATACCTTTACAAAGAACATTGCTTGTGAATGTGTGTGTCTAATACCGTGTTCGCACTACAATCCACATTGAGCTCTGGATATCTGCATCTCCCCACACTCTCAACAATACTCTCGTCTCCTCGGTTGTCCATTCCGCAGCCATTGTCACTGTCGTTTGCTGACGAACGCCGAACACGCGCGCTGCCCGAATTACGCGCGCTTTTGCGCGCCGTTTTGCGCAGAGACACGCGGTGCGCGGCGAGCCGTATGCACGTGAATGTCACGTGTTACCATAGCTCAATTCAGGTCAATCGACCTCCGTAAGTAGATAGAGCCGATTCGCGTGAATTCGCATTGAAGACCTAGTGCGGACGGGATTGATGCGCGTCAACACGGGTTCATAAGGTAAGTGCGGACACGCCTTAAGTTGCAGTCTTATAAAGGACATGCACACGAATGAGCCGCTGGCTGGCATGAATAACACCACACCTGGAATTCAAACTGCCTTTTAGCTCCACATAGACATGGAGGAATATCTGCAGCCTGAGGAGCACCGTCTCTTGAGACCAGTAGGGGAACACCACCCCTTCGGTATCGAATCACCTGTCAGTAGAGATCAACACTTGGTTAGAGAGACACAATGGCAGCCCTGCATATTGTATAATGCAAAAAAGAGTGCAGGCACCGGCTAGACTCACCTGCTCAGGTTCAAAAGACACTCTTCTCCTGAAAGCTCTGAAGACCTTGTCAGACATAGTCCCACTCTCAGCCTTTTCCATCACACTCTCCACTCGTTTCTTCCCACTCCTGCTGGCATCATGATCGTGATACTTGCCTGACTTGACAAACTTGTGATAGTCCCTCATCCTGTCCTCCTCCCCCCTATCCACTCCCTCCTCCTCCTCCATTGCTGCGGCTGGCTCTTCCTCCATCACCAGTAGAAACTCTGGTAGACACACTCTGTAGCTCGGGTCATAAGTCACGTCCTGTTGCTTGCACCGGCCACCGGCAAGGTCTGAACAGAAGAGTTTGTGTCCGTTTCTCCAGTCGAGCGTCTGGTGGTGTCTGGAGCAGTAGTGAACCGTCCTACAGCGACTGCACTTCTTGGGACCTGCACTGCCACACACCACACAGAGTGGAGTGGGCTCTGCAACTACAGTACTAGGACCCTGTTTCAATGATTCACTGACTGCAGTACTGCCATCAACAGCTTCAGGTTGACTAGGGCTGAAACAGGTTTGGGTACTAAATATGTCCACTCTCGGTTCACTAGTAGCACCAGTTGACTCTGACCCAATGCTGGCTGACTCATCCCCTGAACTTTCCTCTCCACTGTCCTCGTAGAACGAGTTCGTCTTAGGAAGTTGACAGCGAAAGACGCTAAACCCGTGAGCACTGTTCTTCTGGTGACAGGACGGGTTGAGGCACATAAACAGAAAGAAGGTTCGATGGAAGGCGCTAGGTGTGTCTTCAAGAGGAGCGTACACCTGAAGGAGAAATGTTCTCGGGAGACCGCACACGCGGCACGCCGTTTGCTCCGAGGTTGGCAGGTGAGTCGGATCCAGCCAGGCAGGTCTTCCTCCCACTTTGCTTGGGAAGTAGGGACTGGTGAGCTCCTCTGGACACTCGGCTTTCTCCACGAATCCTAGCTCTACTTTTCCAGTCATGATTGTCGTTTGTGGGCGTGGCACTTGACCACGTGTGCAGTTATGCACCTTGACCCCTGGGCAGCATGGCGGAGAGAACGGGTGGCAGCGAGAAAGGGTCGAGGAAGAGGCGAAAAGGCAAGGGGGCAAGAGACAAAGAGTTTTCAGAAAGACGGAACCGAAGTGGAAGACTGAGCTGAAGGAGATAGAGACTGTTCGGGAATTGTACGACACGATAGACGTCGAGGAACTGGCAAAGTTTTCCGACTTTCCCCTCTCCAAGCGGACCCAAGACGGACTCCGGGGAGCAGGTTACGCCATACCGACCGATATCCAGCGGGCAGCCATCCCGCTAGCCCTACGCGGCAGAGACGTCCTTGGTGCTGCTAAGACGGGCTCCGGAAAGACCCTGGCGTTCCTGGTCCCCGTCCTGGAGCTGCTGTGGGCCGAGCGGTGGTCCCCGGACGACGGAGTCGGAGCTCTCATCGTGTCGCCGACACGAGAGCTGGCCTACCAGACGTTTGAGGTCCTGCGTCGGGTGGGGGTGAAGCACGACCTGTCTGCGGGGCTAGTGATTGGAGGCAAGAGCTTGCAGAGCGAGCAGGAGGCCATCGAACGGACCAATATCGTAGTTTGCACGCCGGGCCGCCTTCTCCAGCACATGGACGAGACTGTCAACTTCCATTGCTCTTCTCTCAAGCTCCTAGTCCTGGACGAGGCCGACCGAATCCTCGATCTCGGATTCCAGGCTACCGTCAATGCCATTGTTGAGAATCTCCCGGCAGAGAGGCAGACCCTGTTATTCTCGGCCACTCAGACCAAGTCTGTGCGGGACCTGGCTCGACTCAGCCTCCAGGACCCAGAGTACGTGGCCGTCCACCAGAACTCACAGTCCAGTACTCCACACCGTCTCGTACAGAGCTATCTCGTGTGTGAGCTCCCCGAAAAGTTAAACACTCTCTACTCGTTTGTCAAGAGCCACTTGTCAGCCAAGATGATTGTCTTCATGTCCAGCTGCAAGCAGGTCAAGTTCACCTATGAAGTCTTTTGCCGGCTAAGACCAGGAGTTCCCATCATGGCACTGTACGGCCGACAGAAACAGCCGCGGAGGGTTGGAATCTACGAGGACTTCTGTCGTAAGAAGAGCGCCGTTCTGCTGTGCACCGATGTTGCAGCCCGTGGCCTAGACTTCCCTGCGGTAGACTGGGTCATACAGCTAGACTGCCCCGAAGATGCCAACACCTACATCCACCGAGTGGGACGAACAGCTCGCTACGAGAAGGAAGGAAAGGCCCTCCTCTTCCTGCTCCCCTCCGAGGAGGAAGGGATGCTGGAGCAACTACAGACCAAGAAGATCCCCATCCAGGGCATCCGAGTCAACCCAAAGAAGACTCTCTCGATCCAGAAGAAACTTGGGCAGTTCTGTGCGCAGGATCCAGAGGTAAAGCACTGGGCCCAGCGTAGCTTCATCTGCTACCTCCGCTCGGTTCATTTACAGTCCAACAAACGAGTGTTTGATCTCAGGAGCCTCCCCACAGACGAGTACGCCAGGTCCCTGGGACTGGCACAAGCACCGAGGATACGATTCCTCAAGAGGGAAGAGGCCGCAAGGAAGAGGGCAAAGAACAAAAGCAGGGGTTCCGCCGTGAGCAGTGAAGATGGTGTCAGTAGCCCTACCCATGACTCAGCTGTGGCTCCAGAACACGGTGATAGTGAGTCATCCGATGGATCAGGCAGTGAATCGGACGATGGCGAGATCCTGAGAGTGAAACGTGTGATTCAGCCTGACGAGAGTGATCAGGACCTCGCCACCACGCACCACGACACGAGGGAAACCGAAACAAAACAGAAGAAGGTCGCGACAAAGGTGTCCTCTGCCAAACGTCTCCTCAACAAGAAGATCAAGGTCAACACACACATCAAGTTTGACGAGGAGGGAGCTCCCGTTGGTCCACCAGTGACTGAGCAACCAGCTGGTGAGAGCAGTGACTCGGAGCATAGTGAACAGGACGACACCGTCCACCCCATCCCGATACAGCACTACTCCGAGATTGAGAGGGGTCGCCTTAGAGTGGGTGGGATTAGCATTGCCGATGCTCAGGAGCTGATGAGGAAGAGGGACAGGGGAGACAGGGCTAGGGAGAGGGAGAGGATAAGGACGAGGCACCGGGAGCTGCGCAAGAAGATGAAGAAGACGGCTGGGATGGATGTGGAGGGTGAGGAGGAGGTGGTGATTGGGGGAAGGAGTGAGGCCAGCGATGAAGAAGAGGAGGAGGAAAACTCAGAGACCAGCAAACGTATAAAGCTCTCAATTGGTGGTGATGATGATGATGCAGGAAGTGATGTACAGCTGACTGACGATGAAGAACTTGCACTTCATCTGCTCAACTCATAGACTTTCTTGTTGTAAATTTGGGTCTCTATGGTCGGTTTACTGCGCATGCGCTCTTTGTTGGGGGCGTTAATTGGAGAAAGGCTTCTCCGTGTCGAATACGCTAGACTGCAGACCGTCTCTGTATATTATATACTCCTGCTAGCTCGTTTTTCGACAGAGAATCAACATGTCGGACATGGACGAAGACTTTATGTACGATCAGGACGATGACTATGGTCTGGTAAGCTCCCCCTCTGTGACTAAGGTCAAGAGTGCGAGCCAACCCTTTGTGTTGTAGGAGTTTGCCAGCGAGTCGGAGGAGAGTGAGACTGATGTGAACATTGAGAACGAGTACTACCAGGCCAAGGCCGCAAAGGAGGACAACCCACAAGCTGCCATCTCTGGATTTGAGAGGGTATGTTATTAGATGTCAATCTGGTCTGGGGCTTCCCCTCCCTGCTTGCACTCTACTGAACCTCTCCATGTATACATACATCGGAACTTCTAGCACTACGCCAGATCTTTAGCGCCGCGTACATCAGTCAGGCCTCTAGTTCTACGTCAGACCTTTAGCACTGCATAGATCAGTCAGGCCTCTAGATCTATCTTTGGCACTGCGTACATCAGTCAGGTCTCTAGATCTATGTCCTGTGTGTGTGTTTGGTCAGGTTCTGGAGTTGGAGGACAGGAAGGGGGAATGGGGGTTCAAGGCTCTCAAACAGATGATGAAGATACTCTTCAGAAAGGTGTGTACAGTATAGTCTGTGATTCTCCTAGTAGTCATGCACATAATGGTACTATCATAGGGAGATTTTGAGGAGATGAAAAAGAAGTACAAGCAACTGCTGACATATATCAAGGTATCCCTGGCTTCTGATGGTGTATATATGTACATTGGAGTTCAGCATTGCTGTTCAGGCGTCTTGGTGGTTTAATTACCCAGGCACGACCGATAGAGCACTCTGCCTAGACTGCAGTGTTTTTGGTTTCAATCCCATCCAGGGCAACTCTTTTTTCCTTGTTTTTCCTTGGAAAGAAGGCATTGTAATGGTGGTTGTTGAACTGTCAACCCTTGGTGTGTGCGTGAAAGGCAAGCGTTACGGTACTTGGTTGCATGAGTACATATATATGTCCGTCCACCTCTCTGTCTGTCAACTGTCACCACGTGCAACAAGCTGGCCAAAGATCGATACCAACAGGTTGAATACAAAATGGCACAATACTGTGTTCAAGAGTTGTGGCGCGAAAACCAAGCAAACAAGCCAATATGCTCGATCAGGTTTTGTGTCCTGCGGAGACACCAGGAGTCACAGCAGAAGGCGAGGGTGGAGCCCAATGGTACCGAAACACTAGCTAGCCTGTGTCAGACTCTCAGCTAGCTAGTAGCGAGAAACAGCGGTAAGCATGCATGGCCCAGCCCATGCATTAGCAGCACAGTATGACTGAGGCACGCATGCGTATGAATAGCATTTGTGCGCCAAGGTTTTGTGCTCTTTTGGTTTGTACTACCTTTGCTCTATGTACCTCACTTACATTGTGTGTAGGACGCAGTGACCAGGAATTACTCAGAGAAGTCTCTCAACTCTATTCTGGACTATGTCTCCACATCACAGCAGGTCAGACTCACTCACTCGCTGTCATCAGTCCCAGCTACAGCTATCCGTGCTGTTTGTAACTCTATTCTTCACAAAATTGCCTTTGTGTCGGTATGTACGTATCATTTAGACAGTACCACACTGTTGTAGAGGATGGTACAATGTTTCAAAGGCAATGTGTAGGATAGCATAATAATGGCACACACTTGTGCATCTAATGTGTAAATATGAACCGTGTCCTGCCCTGCAGAGTGAGCTCCTCCAGTGGTTCTATGAGACTACTCTGGAGGCACTACAGGATGCCCGCAATGACCGGCTCTGGTTCAAGACTAACACCAAGGTATCCTACTTTTGTTGCAGTAAAGAGCGTGCCTTCAGGAGTAATGCCTAGATGAAAGCTGCTTCTCAGGCATGCACCTGTATATATATATATATATATATACATACCATATATTTCATCCTGGGAGCAACCATTCAAAGCCGCCCGCCCTTGTCCCCTTGTGTGGTGTACATGAGGCAGTCAGCCCTCTCTGATCTCTCGTCTTCAGCAGTGGCCAATCCGTCATCTTGCTATATACCTTGTACTGACTGGGTGTAAGTGCTCCTGTTTGCACGCAGGTATGCAGTATGTAGCTCCTTATAACGCTGCCCTGAAGTATGTAGCCCAGTAAATATTGTGCATTCAAAATAATTACCACAGATAAACAGTTTGAAGACAATATTGTAGGGAAGGATTGTACATAGGAAAAGAAATCAGCACTCCTTACAAACGAGCACGTATGTTTTTTGGTTCGTACCAAGCAACTGCCAGCCTGCTCTATTCATGAGGCGGCAATAACTGCTACCAAAACAAAGAAAATAACTATAAAGCTGATCAGAGCCGTGGTTGTCATCGTGAATGACCATGCCAAATTGGTCTTAATCTTTTTTGTGTCTCGACCTCCCTGGGTCAGGCTTGCATGAGCCTGCAGCGGGTCAGAGTGAGGTTAGTGGTACATTTTGTACTTCGTAAAGCAGCACACGTACCGCAATAGCCCAGAAGTATCCGATAGCACTGCAGATGATGCCAGGCCAGAAACAGGCAATGGTTAAGCCAAGGAGGGCTACACTGTATATAATGGCAGCTCTGCTCCAAACCGTCAGATTCACTGTGTTTTCCTCCCCACCGGCGGGCTGTGTAGCAACTGTTACATGGCCCGCACTTTGCTGGAGAAGCACATACCTGAGTAGCAGGAGCAGTCGGTGCTGGCTGGTTTAGCTGGGCTGCTTGCTGGTGCTGGTGTGGATAGTTGCCCTGCTGGTGTGGATAGTGGGGCTGTTGCTGGGAATAGTTGGCCTGCTGGTGTGGATAGTGGGGCTGTTGCTGGTTAGGTTGCTGCTGGGGCTGCTGTAGGGGTTGCTGCTGTGCTGGGTAAGGTGATGGGTAGGCTGCTCCCTGGTGGTAAGGAGACAGCTGGAGCTGCGGTTGAACTGTGGAGTAGCAGGTTCAGTGAGAAACTATGATCATTCATTGGCAAATTTACATCAGCTAGTCATACCATTCTCCATGGTCTTCAGGAACTGACTTTAGAGTTTGACTGTCCGCTCAGTTGCTTTTTGCCTTAATCCTGCAGCTTGTCTGGCCTCGTGTGCACTTGCTTTATATTATGCTGTGCAGAAAGCAAACATTGCATATTATGTAAACGATGCATTTATATAAGCCTTTCCGTAACACTTTCATTGCTAAAGGCAAACAAGGGTTCCGTTAGTCTACTATCTGATGGTCAATGCTGCAAGAAGACAGCGAGGCAATGAATATGTCCCTAGCATAGAAAGAACATCGTCCTCTGTTAGTTTGACGAAGTCCAGCAATACCCACCTGAAAGTTTATTCGGCCATTATAAGGATTTTTTCATAACTACTAACTGTGTGTATCTTTTCATGATGTAACACATCTGCCCCTCCTCTGTTCCAGCTGGGGAAGCTATGTTTCGAGCAGGGTGACTACGCGAGGCTGACTCGTATCATTCGACAGCTCCACCAGTCCTGCCAGACCGAGGATGGAGTCGACGACGTCAAGAAAGGGACTCAACTACTGGAGGTGAGCTGCTTCTCTTCTGCACCTGAATTGTTATCATGCAGTAATGTGCAGCACGCAATGACTGCTAAATGTAACCAACATCATGTACCACGCATTTAAAGCGAAATGACCATTATTTAAAGTGAAAATCTAACACGAATCGAGTTTTGCTCGACCACAAAAAATTTCCACGTTCGTAGGTTTGTTAAGGCCGATTTGGGCCACCATATTTTCCAACTCAGGCCCATTGCACATTCCAGCTATTGCCAAGGTGCTCAGGATTGTTCATTGGTCCACGTTTGTCCTACTTGCTTGCTAAAAGTACGAAAAGTTTAGTCCATGAGCACTGCATTTTACAGCTATAACCAAGGTATTCAGGATGGTAATTGGTCAGCCGCCCACTTGCCTGCTAAAAGTACGACAAGTTGAGGCAACCAAAACTAATACGCCACACAGCTCTTGAGTTGGCACTGCACACTCCAGCTACATAGGTAGTATTCAAGATCATTGGTTGCCCTCTCTTGTCTCCCACATGCTTGCTAAAAGTACGAAAGGTTTAGGCCACCTTGGTATCATTGCAAAAAATACGCCGCACATCTCTTGAGTAATATTGGCACTGCACACTCCAGCTACATAGGTAGTATTCAAGATCATTGGTTGCCCTCTCTTGTCTCCCACATGCTTGCTAAAAGTACGAAAGGTTTAGGCCACCTTGGTATCATTGCAAAACTAATATGCCACAGGGCTCTTGAGGAATATTGGCACTGTACACTCCAGCTACATAAAGATCATTGGTTGCCCTCTCTTGTCTCCCACATGCTTGCTAAAAGTACGAAAGGTTTAGGCCACCTTGGTATCATTGCAAAAAATACGCCGCATATCTCTTGAGTAATATTGGCACTGCACACTCCAGCTACATAGGTAGTATTCAAGATCATTGGTTGCCCTCTCTTGTCTCCCACATGCTTGCTAAAAGTACGAAAGGTTTAGGCCACCTTGGTATCATTGCAAAACTAATACGCCACACAGCTCTTAAGGAATATTGGCACTGCACACTCCAGCTACATAGGTAGTATTCAAGATCATTGGTTGCCCTCTCTTGTCTCCCACATGCTTGCTAAAAGTACGAAAGGTTTAGGCCACCTTGATAGATACGCTACACAGCTCTTGAGGAATATTTGCACCACTGCACACTTCAGCTATATAGGTAGGGCCTGAGGGCTTCTAAATCGCGTAGATTTCACAGACGAGCTGCCTAACTTGTTTAGAGAGAATCCACATCCAATTTCACACATGCTCGGGTTGCGCGGGGTAATGGCACCAGGGGCATTTAGAATTCATGAAATGTGAATTCTACGAGATTTAGAAGACACGAAGTTCACATGAGTGAGCTTTAAATCTTGGTGTGGTGTTGTGTGCTGACTCCAGCCTGTCATCGTGTATACAGGTGTATGCCCTTGAGATTCAGATGTACACAGAGCAGAAGAACAACAAGAAACTGAAGGCCCTGTACGCCCAGTCTCTGCACATCAAATCCGCCATCCCCCACCCCCTCATTATGGGTGTCATCAGAGGTAATGTGTCTGCTGCTCACAAGTAGTATGAGAGTGTGTTCATGTGGATTATGCAATGGAACAAGAGCTACGTACTGAGAAACTGCATGTTGAAAAGGCCGATGAGGGGTTGACGTGTGTCTTGAAACGATCCTGTACGTCACTGGGTGTGTTACAGAGTGTGGTGGTAAGATGCACCTGAGAGAGGGGGAGTTCAGCAGAGCTCACACTGACTTCTTTGAGGCCTTCAAGAACTATGATGAGTCTGGCAGTCCCAGGTGAGGGAGGCCCTAGCAATTATCTATTGCCTGCCTAACCTTTTTCTACTTCCCTTACACACTCACACACACTTACCTCCCTCCCTTTGTATCCTCTTCCTCTCTCTTTTCTCTCTCCCTTACTATGTCTGGCTCTCCATCCCTACCTCTCTTATTCCTTTTTCTTTCCTTCCTCCCTCCCTCCCTCCCCTTGTCAGGCGTTTGGCATGTCTGAAATACTTGGTTCTGGCAAACATGCTGATGAAATCGGGAATCAATCCATTTGACTCACAAGAAGTACGTTCACGATTCATGTTCATATTCCCACCTGTCCACCTAGAGTTCCGTATTATCATGATCACCTTTTTAAGGCTACACACCAAAAGCTCGAAAATGTCGAGATGTGAATAATGAAATACACACCAAAGTTGCTAAACTTACCAAAACAAAAGTAATACACATGTTGGACGTTGGGGCTCAGTCTGTTTTGCGACTGTGCGCCCTTCTGTGGAAGCCAAACGCGAGCAGTGTGAATAACCTAGTGCCACTTATACTCTGTGTGATATATACTCGAAAAAATCAGTACAGATTTTGAGATTGCTGAGTTTTCACAAGGAAGGTTTGTACGTGCATATGAGGAGAGACCTCTTTCTTTCCCTCTCTGTCCCTCTCTCCTCCCTCTCTCCGTCCCTCTTTCTTTCCCTCTCCATCCCTCTCTCTTTCCCTCTCTCCGTCCCTCTTTCTTTCCCTCTCCATCCCTCTCTCTTTCCCTCTCCGTCTCTCTCTCTTTCCCTCTCCATCCCTCTCTCTTTCCCTCTCTCCGTCCCTCTTTCTTTCCCTCTCCATCCCTCTCTCTTTCCCTCTCTCCGTCCCTCTTTCTTTCCCTCTCCATCCCTCTCTCTTTCCCTCTCCGTCTCTGTCTCTTTCCCTCTCTCCGTCCCTCTCCGTCTCTCTGCCTCCCCAGGCCAAGCCCTACAAGAACAACCCGGAGATCCTGGCCATGACCAACCTGGTGCAGGCCTACCAGAACGATGACATCACTGAGTTTGAGAAGATCCTGAAAACAAACAGGTAGGTAGGAATTGGTCAGCTTGTCTAACTATGTGTCTCCCACAATCACAAACCATTTTAATCTCTTCAAATTAGGTTACAATATCAACAGTGTGGGTGTGCAGTAACAACATTCTCTGGGGCCTTAGCCTAGTCGTCTGCATGCCTGATGTAGTTTGTGTGTCAGTACTGTGACTCAGCTAAACTAAAGAACGTTAGCAGTTTGAGAGCGACCATTTTCCCTGTTAACTTATGGACCACACTCATCCTCCGCCAATTCATTCTCTGCAATTGCAGAAGTAATGCCATTCAGGATGTGCCCACACACATGTAGTTATCATAATTCGTAAATTTTTCTTTTCCGCTGTGTGGTTGCTCGTGGGTTAGCAGTCTTTTCTGTCCACCCCCTCTAGAAGAACTATAATGGAGGACCCCTTCATTAGGGAGCATATTGAGGAGTTGCTGCGGAACATCCGTACTCAGGTCCTCATCAAACTGATCCGTCCCTACACCAGAGTTCGCATCACCTTTATTGCACAGGTATATACTGTTGTACATACAGTTGTAGGTACACTGTATATACTCTGTTACGCGATCCTACTTCAGCTGCTGCCTTTAGATACACCCACATTAGTGTGATACAGGTCAGCTGTATGTATGCTGTGGAGAACAATATTATCATACCCACACATTTATGTGTATGTACCCATGCAAACTGGTTAAAGGTATGCAATGTAGTTGTATACATACCCATCCACATTGAAAAGTACTGGTCCCGAGGCCTCCTTTCAGTGGTCCCACAGACCGTAACACACGGCGGGTGTCAAATTGCAAGGTACTCTGCAATTCAGAACTACAAATTGCCCACCCTATACATATTGTGTAACTGGACACGCACAATAATGCATGGTTGTATAATTATACAATACACAAACGCAACTTTTAGACTCTTACACAATTATACCTGGTTCTACGGTGTATATATACTACACTGGCGGTGGCCCTCATGTCACTTGATCAGGAGCTGAACATTGATGCCGAGGAGGTGGAGACTCTAATGGTGTCTTGCATCCTGGACAACACCATCCACGGCCGTATTGACCAAGTACAGCAGATACTGGAGGTGGACCATGAGCCACAGGGCAGCTCCAGGTACAAGGACACTCACTATATAGCTGCTGTCAGACTAGCCCTACTTCTGTCAGCACTTAAAGTTAACCTCTCTCTTGGAGTGTTCTGACCCAGCAACACTGGTTAACGGAAATTCTTGATCCAAAAAGGATCCAGGACACCTCTATGAGGGGCACTTACAGTTGTGTATTACCTCACAGTAAGTATATAAACTGAAGGAAGCTGCCCCAATCAATGTGTCCCTTATTCAGAGGTTTCACTGTATATGTTTCCACTTGATGTGTACATTGTCTGACTCAGTGTGATTGTAAGGGTCGAGCGATGTTTCCCCCCCGTCTGTCTGCAGATATGCAGCTCTGGAGAAATGGACTGGTCACCTTCACACGCTTCACACTAGTCTCATTGGACGTGTAGTTTGATCACTGTATAATGTAGTATGTACGTGCAAATTATTACAAATTCCGCCCAACGCTCTGTTCCGTCTCCTATGTATGCTGTTCTTGCTTGTGATGAACCCCCTCCTTGTCACTGTCTCACTAATACTTTTATCCTCTCCACATTATATATAACCACATGCAAACCGAGTTTAGTTTTGAAGGTGGTGCTTGAGCTTCTACAATCTCTCACAAAACATAGGGTTGGCAATTTTCAGTGAATGTACAAATCAGCTACAGCATGCGGTTGTCAGCTAACAAAATGTGCAGTGAAACAGAGAGCAAAATGGTTGACAACCAAACACTCTCTGCTCCCTTGCTATTAAAGATGATTGGCTGCTGAAGTTGTAGCATACAGCACTCTTATGTGCATTCTATATAGTCTATAATTAAATGAGTATAGACACTTCTCCTGACACAAGAGAAGTAACTTGAATGGTAGCTGGTATGATTGGCTTGAATTTCAGGAGAATCTCGGGAACTCAGGAGATCGAGTTGGCAACCCTGAGCCCATATTTGAATCTCGTATATACTAACCATGCGAAGAGTAATGTTTTAACACTAGTAGCTTGCCACACGTAGCCTGGTATAATTATACAAAGAATGTGGTTGGTAACCACACACTGGCAACATGTACACATGTAGAAAATACCATGTGATGTATATTTGTGGGGCACGAAGCAATTTGCACTCTGCCACGTTATACTGTTGTAGCATGAGATAATCAACTAATGATTGAATGTGGGCGATTGTGGAAACGAAAATCACAGGTGAATGCATTCTGGCTTATTAAAATCCCACAATGCGAGGATTCAAAAAGGGTATATAGGAGGTGATCTTAGGTAACAGACTTGATCTTTAGTCTACAGTGTACGTGGTAATGATTAGAAGTGCTGATGCTGTGAATGACAGAAGTGTAGGTAACAGCCAAAATGGTGGAGGTCCGTGTGATGTATGGTGTTCTAGGAGGGAGACATGGGAGGATAGTGCAGCTGTGGGGAGGAAAGAAGGCAAATCTAACATCCTATTAATAAGAGCCTTCCGGTGCTGATTTTATGAAAAATGCAAGCTTGCCTGTCAAACTGTACTTACATAATTATGTCACATGGCCTATTATTGTGGTTGGGCCATCAGGTCCATCCAGTGGGATGCACCTGTTCTGTACGTATATAGGTCTAATATCGAAATCGTGCACTAGCTAAGGTGCTTGTGATGCCTGCTATAGCTAGTGCACAGGATATATAGCTATAGTGCTGTGTGTACAATGGTGCATATATACCTGACTGTGGGAGGTTCGTGAGTTGGTGGGTGTGGCAGAAGAAGAGGACAGCCTACGTTTCTCTGACCCACTCACCCAACTCGGGGCACCTGTACACAGAGGGGTTGTATTGACTTAACACACAGACACTGAAGAAAGAGGTATCAAACCACTCTAATACCATCTAGACACTCCCACAAAACTATGGTCTGAAAAAGAATGTTCTTTTGTGTGGGCTTGGAGTGTGGGTGTAGATGTCTTTCTAGTTGGAGATGTCTTTCTAGTTGGAGAGTTCACTGGCCAGCATGCCTCTGACCACACCTGCCAGCACACTGGTTATCCCAGACACTGCACATGTTCACTATCACAGTCAGAATATTCACAAGGCACAATCTTCTTCACTACAAGACTTGAACGTTGAACCCTACCATGCCCAGATGTGTAGTCTCACCTGACGGAGAGGCCTCACGAATGCTGCCACTGGATATGGACTGCTCAGTAGAGGTCTCACTGAAGACACTCTCTCGCTGTTCCCCCGGACGAAACGCCCCCGTCTCTGGGTGTCGGTACGCTCCGGGGACGTGACTCCCGCCAGTCGAAAGCTGAACCGAGTCGTTGTCGGCCGTCATCTCTGAGAAGGAGCTGAGTTCGTCCGAGTTCCTCCTGCCTCTGGTGGCACCATTGGGGTACATCTGCTGTGGCGGGGGAGGGTAGCGATCGAGGGTGGAGGCCTTCCGCGGAGGAGGAATGTAGTCTGGCGGCTCCACGGTGGCATAGTCTGGTCCTCCATCCATGTCCTTCTCGTTCACCGGGTGGAGCATGCTGGCACTGCGGATGACCCGCATGGCATGGACCCCTGCAGATGTGTTTGTGGGGGGAACAGTGGTAGTGGGGCTGGGGAGGTTCCCTGCGTGAGTGGTGCTAAACGAGCGGTTGGTGAACCCATGGTGGTGGGTTGGATGGTGCCCCACACTTCCACTCCTCCCTGCACCGTTCCCTGGCGGAGACCTCGACACCCTCGCAAATATCTCCAGCGAGCTCTGGGTGAGTGGGGGAGGAGCATGGCTCGGCGGCGGCGGGATTGGCCCCGCCCCTCCACCTCTGGGAAGAGTGGAGGCTCCGCCCGGGTGGACGGGAAACTCGTAGGGGTTTGGAATGTTTGCCCCGCCCTCTGTGTTGGCCCGCGGTCTGTGGGAACCACCGCCACCAGCCTCCATGTGTGGCGGTACACCAACACCAGTAAACACCTCTCCCATCTCTACTGGATCCATGTTGTTGAAGTTGCGAGGCATGAATCCCGGGTCCCCCATGGCTCCACCTTTGGGCGAGGGGAACTTGGGACTGGTGGGGGAGTGGACGGGCGGCGGGTGCATGGGTAGGGGCATCGTGAAGTGGGTGGTGGGCAGGGGAGGAGGATAGTCACAGTGGGGTGGCATGGGGGAGGAGAGGAGGGGGCGAGAGGGGGTCACGGGGCTCGGGTTGGACATGGGGCTGAAGTGTTGGGCACGGGAGCCCATGGGGCGCGGGGAGAGGTGAGCTGATGGCGAGCCGGCCGACATAGGGGAGAGTGGGTACATCTGGATGTCTCCACCTTGAATACCTGTGGAGCATGAGTAGGTAGACTAATTTACACAACAAAAATGGAGTTTGTTCACTGTATACAATACTCTACACAAGTAAGTGGTGGTCAACGTCGGTGTTAGTTTCTATCTCTATACCTGATGCATTTACACAATCGTTTGTAACGCAGTGTGTATTGTGCTCAATTGGCATGTGATATCAGTCCAGAAACAGTGAGAAGTTTTGAGTATAGTGTGCAATATGCATGAGAATGGATCAGTATATAATATATGTACAGTGGAAACGGTTGTGATATATATAGTCAGAGCTGAAGGGTTGCTTACCTCTAGCATAGTGGATCTTGCTCTTTCTCTCCCTGGCCTTCTTGCACATGACGATGCCAAACACCACTGGGACCACGGCCAGTACACCTACCAACAGAATGTAGACATGGGGAGAGCTCAGGAACGGAGTTGGGGGAGGGGACGTTGGCCGAGGCACATCATCAGCTGTGTGTGCATTCATTAGCACAATTTAAATGCAGTGTATATAAGTACATAATTATATTGGATGTAATATGGCGTAGGTTAGGAAGAGTTAGGGTTACGTTTCTCTGATTATGAAGACAGTAATGTGTTAGTTCTAATAAAGTGATACACAAAAGGGGATTGAAGGTTTTCTTTAAGAACGGGATTCTTCCCTTCCAAAGGCCTCCATAGGCACGGAATAACAAGCGGAAAAGTCGTACTGTAGTTACCATCCCATCTTAGCACCATATTGCACAGTGCGATATGTAATGCAAGTTTTATATGGAATCAACTAGCTAATGATTAACACAGGATTCCTGCCAGAAACCCAAATTAGCAACTACACCAAGCATCATGGGGTGGCTGTCATGCACGCGCCTTGCCCTGACCAACAATAATGATCACAGACATAGTTTTTGCCCAACAACTCCAAATTGCGGTTTCATGATACCAAGTTGTTGAGACATGCATATACTCGGTTTGGAGTTGGGCGTCTTTGGTGGTTTAATTATATACCGGTCTGCTCCTACATACTGAGTGAGAGTTTACTGTGCGGTTTGAGGTTTGCCTTGTGTTGTGTTGTAGATTCGAACCCCTACCAGCTGAGTTGCCCTGGTAGCTCAGTTGGTAGAGCGCTCACCTAGACTGCAGAGTGTCGCGGGTTCGAATCCCACCCAGGGCAACTCTTCTTCTGAAAAGAGAGAGCTGTCCTGGGTGTAGTTGCCTTGCCTTTCTACCTCGTTACCAAGTTGTTGAGACCTACAACTATACATCTCAACACACATATACATACATGTAGCAGAGACAGCCCAATTTTCCAAATTTGAACCGTACACTCAGACACAATAACCAGTTTCAACACAGAGTGAATCGTCCTCAAAGACAGGCCATCATTTAGAAATGCATCCAGCCACAAAATGGGAGGTAAAACCCTCGGGTTTGTAGACATTAAAAGGTCTGGTTAAACTCCGGAGGCAGGGGGAAGAGAGTCTATCAAGGGCCCCTGCCTCCCTCGTAAATAAACCCCTGCAAGATAGGTGTGAGTGTGTGTGTCAGGAGACCTGCTAGGAGGGTGAGCTGGCGAGACAATCTGGTGAAGGTAAAGTAGAGAGGGTCTGAGCTGGGACCCCAGGCCTTGTGGTTGACTGGGAACACTATGACACGGTAGCACAACTCAGAGAGGGAGAGCTGCGTGCTGGTGATGGCACGAGACGTTTGAATGGTTTCTGGTCAATTGGAGCTCCTCCACACATACTCTCCTGCTTGTACATGAACACATACACCTGTGGCGTGAGAGGAGGAAAGGAACACTATTGAGAACCAGTAGAGGTTCATTAGCCACTAACAGGGGTAAGGAGGGGTGACGCAGATGAGCGTGAAACACGAGGCACTCTCTCTCGGTCATCCCACAAATTCCCCGCATTCTAAGAGCCTCAGTACTACTACCAGACCGTAAGTAGGGGTATACAGTGACTTCACGTGTAGGAAGGGAGAGAAGGTGGTGTGGAAGGAGAGAGGGTCATAGGGAGCAACTGGGAGTGCACGAACCACGTGGTGGCAATTTCAGGTTCACCAAGTCAGTGGGCAACTCCTTTCTACCACACATGCAATGACAGCCTGCATACCCCCACTGTTCCATTACTTCGCCCCTGGGAACTCACATGACACCAAATGCCCCAAGCTTTGTGTAGAGTATTATTGTCCATTACACGTACACACATGGGCAATTATGAACGTTTGGAGCAGGGTATCTATGCGGGAGCCGGTATGTTTGATTTGTCTAGTGGCACACAGACACTCACACAATAGGAGCCTGAAAGGACCTTAGCAACACTCTCTCTATCAGTGACTTACAGTGCACAGTTGGGAATACAGCATACAAAAACACCAAGAGAGAAAAGTTTTGAAAACTTAGAGGGACATCAGTGAAAGTATTCCCATTGGAAGTTAGTAGTGTACCCATATCATGAAAAAATGTGTCTCTTTGCTCTACTACATAATTCATATGGCTTAAGTGTTGGTTTTGGAAAAGCTCGCATAGTGTAAATGCTCACATAGTATCCATAGGGCACACCGTTCCAGTCGCCAGAGCTGAGGGGACTCCAGGAGATGGTGGCCTCGTGCTCTCCACTGCCAACAAGACTCACTGACAGGTTGACCACCTTCCCTGTCGGCTCTGCAGCGACAGAGAGGGGGGTAGAGAGGGAGGCGAGGGGGGAAGGGGAAAGAAGGGAGAGGGACAGAGAGAGGAGGTTGATAAGATGAAGAAGAAATTGTTAGACAATAGAGTGCACTTCCATACTATGTACGACCAAAACATACTGAGACTGAAACAGGTGCTTCTTTGTGATGAGCAACTCAGTCCTTTGCAAACATCTCGACACAATACATATATACCACTTGTGCTGGGAGGGTGGGGCATCGTACACACCAGCAGGGATTCCACCCTTACCCAATGGCACATGACCCACACGGACATTTGCACACATAGGGCAAGTTCAGATAGAGGCAAGTGTAACCATTGAGAGTCAAAAATAGACGTGTTTGCAAACAACACAGACATCTATTTACATACCACAACAACAAAAATCATTAGTTTGTTGTTATATTACACACAGCCACAGCCACAAGACTAAACACTCAATTCAGAAGACTCTGATTAACAGCCCTAATGGCAAAAATTACTTCAGCTATCAAGACAATACAAACTTCATATCAGATGTTGTAACCCACAAAAACAAAATAGCGAGAGACAGTATTGGTTATGAAAGGGGTATCCTACTTGGCATAGAGTTGTTACGCTTGCTTTGTTATAGTTACACATACGTACTAACACATGGCCTCAAACTCTTGTCTCATGTCCTGACAGAGAAATGGCAACACACCCATCATCACACACACACAGTTTAACATCTCACCGGCTGCCTCAGTGTTGAAACTGAAGGCGGGGCTGGCCACACCCACTCTCCCCTCGCTGCAGCGCAGCCTCACGGCCACGAGGTAAGAGGTATAGGGATGGAGGTTCTGAAGGGTTGCCTGCTCGCTGCTCAGTCCAGTCACATTCACTCCAGAGTATCTTGTATCGGCCTTTGACCAGTAGATCACCTGGTAGCCCAGGACATGACTAGCACCCGACTGGACCTGGAGTGTACACATTGTACGTATGTATATATATACAAGGGTAAGATATATGGGATGCCGGATGGTTGTGTACCACAATGAAACATATAGTAAACTATTGAAATTGTTCTTTGTGTAGACCGAAACCTCCCACAAAAACTCAATCCCGGATTTGTGATCTAACAAACCACATCTTTAAACTATTTACTAGTCTCTATAATAGTGGTGTAGAACTTTTGGCTACATTTGAGTTGGGGGGGGAGGAGAACGTACCACAACAGCGTCCCAGTGGATTGTAGCAGAGCTGTTGGTGACTGCAGATACACTCACTCCACCTGGAACATCTCTATCCTCTGCGTAAACCACATTGGGATACATTAATCTCTTATCCACGTGCTGTAGTGTCGCTAGCAGTAACCATATACATACCAGGAAACGCACTGTACTGTACAATAGTGTGTGTACATAGATAAGTGTCTAGTCTACCGGCAAATCACAAGCAGTACATGCATACACGCAACATAGTTCAGTTACTCAACAAATACACGTGCTGTAGAGCAATATTAATGGTACTGTATTCTGTGTGAGTACATACATAATGTAAGAGCTAGGCTAGTCTGCCGTCTAGCCTATCAGTTCCCAACATATGGTAAGATCCAAGGGTGCCTTGCTGTACCAATTCCTTGCATGACCCTCTTTTGAATCCCTGAAGTACACCACAAGAGTATTATAATTTTGCAACTTCTCTATTTACAAGAACTCGCAGCTGTTGCGGAGTTCAACATTGTTAGAAACCATTGTGCAGCAGGGAACATGCAGTGCACTAAGTTCAGTCACGAGATGTATGTACAATACCAAGCAGTATACAGAAAGACTCAATCTGTTGACTAGTATCACCTAGCCATTAATTTTCATGGCTAGAAATACCTATTGACAAGCTATAATGTACACATTGGATGCAGCGCCACAAGTATTGAACACAAATCATGTCATTAGCGTGACATTGTATACAGAGCCAACTAAGGCAGACTGACTACTCCACTGTCTAATGTGGCATGTGGCTAGGAGACAGGGAGAGAGAGGAGGAGTGTGAGAAATGGAGTGTGTGGGGGGACCCACTTACTACCGGGTGCCAACTGAGAGGCGACTAAAGGGCATCCAACCGACTCACAGACATGCCTTTTGAGGGCACGGAATGTTTCGTTTCTCTAGTGACATGCAAGGAAGAGAGTCGCTCTATGTTGGTCTGTATGTTGTAGAGATCAGTGAGCCGTTTCGCAGCTGCCTTTATACCCACACATGTAATGTCTGGAGGGAATGGCACGTCTTTAGAACACAGATTGACACAGGAAACACACAGACCAATTATCCCTCTGCACTCACTTCACACACTCACGCTGCATACTAATCACAAGTGCTTGTCGTCAGTCAATGTACAGTGTGAAAAGAATGCCAGGGAGGGTGTAGGGTTACAGGGAGAGGTCTAGTCCAGTGACAGAGGGCAGACAACACAGCAGTACCCCACAGTCAGCCACGTGCTGCCCCTTAACAATCAATCAGTCACATTCACACCTACATACACGTTAGCTACGTACTACCAGGGTTCTTGCAGAAAGAAAAGTCTGCACTTTGGCTCTAGAAACCAGAAGGTGTATACACTGTACATACATATTATGTAGGCTTGGCCCAGTACCAGGCCTAGCAATACAAGGTGCTGCTAGGAATGTGTGCATGATAGAGAGAAAAGTAAATTCCACAAGCAAGCAAGGAAATGGCACCTCAGCCACAGGATATCATCTACACTTGATCATGTGTCATGGTGACACCCTCCAGGAACAGCCCTTTCTAAAGAGCATGCATCAAATGCCAGTAGTACTACAAAAGTATATGAATGCGTACTTAGATATGTAGCTGTGCCACCCATACAGTGTGGCATGGCCTTCTGCCTTACTCTAGACCAGCCGTGACTCCCAGCAATACAGGCTGGTAGCCTCCAACGCTAAAATTATGATAACACTTAATTGCTTCCCTGAGATTCCTCAGACCAGTGTCCATAGCTATACACACTGTTATCATAGGAGCAGCACTAGTGGATACCAGGCCTTGTGAGTCAAGGTTTACATAACACAGCAAGTCACGTGTACAGCACCAGGGGGAACACAGTGTATGTGACTACATACTGACAAACTGAACACCATTGTCCCCCATCACATCTCTTGTAAGAGAAGTAGCACTCGAATGGTGTGTGTACAACTGCCTAGGGGTGTAAAAGCCTCACGTGTCACCGCACTAATTCACAGATCCAAAACAAACTGTCACTCTCCTATACACAATCTCACTGCTACCCCATGCCCACATACATAGCTACAATATTACATGTATATACTACCACTTTCTATGCAAATTGCTCTACTAACATCGCCCTATATATGCCCTGCTATACCACTACCTGTACACTTATGTACATGTAGATAGCTCTCTAGGACAGTGTTACTGGATATCCACCAATCGTGTTTATTTGATGCACAGTTACTAGCGTTGGTGGCTGATCATGTCTGTAGTCCAAGAATGTCTCAGTCTGTATCCTACTTCCTCTGCCAATGCCAACCAGATAACCTAACACCCACAACACACACTCAACAGGCTAGGCTGTGAACAGAAACAAATTTGCACACCACAGCTTTCCATGTAAAGATGTTTCTACATGATAAAAAAGCCCTGCCCACCCCCTGTGTTGATAAAGAGGGAGTCCACATATACCATGCTCTGCTCCTCAGTAGGGAAAGGTCACTGGAGGCAAGGAGACAAGACCAGGCTGTGGCTGCCAGGACCCAGTCGAACCAGGTGGCCCACCAATCAGCACGGCAGCAATGTTGACATGTCAATTTGGCAGGGCAGCCGGAATCCCTGCCCAGATCAAAGACACCGGTTTCGAGATTCGACATACTCACGTCCTTATACTAAGGCTGAGTTGTAAAACCGCTATACCACACGATTCGTGTCATCTCTAAGGCACCAGCTTGTGATTACGGCAATCAACTAATGCTGTTTGTCTTGTGGCTCAACTGTCATTGTTGTGTGCAAACCTCATAACGTGGCAAGTCCAGTGGGACAAGACACAGTCCCAACAGTCGGTGACTGGCAGCACAGTTGACCCTAATCTGGCAATACACACAACCTTGGCCTCTGCCCGGGCTGGTGTGTACACATTGAGTGCCCCTAGCTCCGTAAATATATACACACCATATTGCACTCTATACAGTATGCAGATACAGTGCATAAAGGCTGAGTTTTGCGGTATATATATATAATACGAGGGACTGGAGGGCTGGGCTGAAGCAATCATGTTCACAAGTCTGGTAAGGGTGATCTGGCTACTACAGTGAGTAATTGGACAGCCTTTGAAGCTTCATTTCCCGGCCATTCCCACAGACTGATAAACCATACCACCGGTATAAATGGACATGTATACTACAAGCCTCCTTCCTTTGATCTACATCAGATGTACATGTATGCATTACCAACACCCTCCTTTCATCTAATCAGAATGTACATGCATGCTATAGTGAGCTTGGGCGAATCTAACTAGCCCTGTACTTTCATACCCAGACAGGTCACTATGGCTGACCGCTCCATGAGCAATTGCCCATTAGTAAATTACCATTAGGATGCAATTACACTCTCGCTGGTATGCTGTAGCAGAAAGCTGCTCTAATCAGAAAGCAACCGCCGCTCCTTGCTTTGACCATTAACTACACGTTAGCATTCGATTGGCTTTAGCAGTGCCTGGTTATTAGACCACAACAGTATTCCGGGTACAGCAATATCACTAGATTGCACACACAAGCTACAGTTAATTAAGCCGCCACACAACACATAATTTCTGCCGTATGCACGTAATTAATGTGGGGGGCATGCTGCTATACAGGGCCCATGTGGAGTTTTTTTGGTTTGGAAAAGATTGAAAGCCAGTGCAAGATGCAATACAGCCTTACCCGGGACAGCTAACGGGGTACTCTCCTACTCAGGTTACAAAGACGGTGCTTGCAGGCACGAAACATGACAAGCTGAAACAGATTTCTACCAATCATATCTGATTATTGAGGCTAGCACTCAAGCATTACTCTCCTCCGCACCAAGGACCTTTTCATAATCACTGAGCATGGTGATCTGTATGAACCTGGCATTAGTGGTCAGACAGGAGAGAACCTTGTGAATCTGCTAACGCTAAGCTTCAAAGTGACTCGATAATCCCATGGGGACTGCATGACAAGCTTGTGATCTGCAGAGGAGGCTACCTGCCAAGGCAAGGTTACTTCAACATATGCCGCCGTCCGTCAGGTCAGACTAGACAGAATCAGCAGGTTTTATGCAGGGATCGACCACTCACTCAGAGAGCTATATATAAGAGGATGCTAATTGCACACATTTTGCATTCCTCCAGTCTGTAAGGCATGAGTGAATCAGGAGTGAGAAAGAAAGTAAACGCACTTAAATATATTTGCACAAGGACTCATTACCAATAAAAAAAAATGCAGCACTCCTGCAACATGCTTCAATATACGACACACTACACTTGATAGGAGTACGAGAAAAAACTCTCACAACATACATACATACATACACATGTACATTTCATAGAGTTTCAGTTGGCAGTTGCATTAAGCTCACGAAAATAGACGTACAAAACCAACATTAAGAGCAGCTGCCATTAAGTTGAGTGGGCATGTCACCATAGGTTTCAAAACACTCAAAACACTCCTGGAATTGGGTGTCAGGTGTAAGAAACATGATGCTGTCACCACTTAAGAGACACAATTCAGTAGAAATCAATTGACAGTCCAGTGAAAATAAATCAGTTGGCTTGTAAGACTGAGGAGGTGTTGCTAAAGCCTGCTATAGTCACACATAAACATTATTGGGCTAGCTACCTATAATGAACTGGTGCAGCCTTGAAACTTACAGTGATTCACACACTAGAGACACAATTCAGTATAAATCGCTGACAGTTGGTGCAATGGCTTACTGAGAGGAAGTGTTGCTAAAGCCTGCCAGACTCAGGGCACTACAGTTGCACACTCAACACCCTGGCCAGGATGAATCCTGCAGCCTTTGAACTACATAGGCCTTGGCCACCTACACATGTGCATTACTTCATGCAGAATAATTCTCATGTTAAGTACACTGTACATGGAGAAGGCCTATACAGGTTTCAAGGTTGTTGAGATCACTCTATACTGGCTAGCAACACTACTCCATGCACAGGCGGTAGAGACATGGTCTTCCCAGCTTGCTCCATAAGGAGAGGGTTTCGAATGCATACACACCTTGTGGCTTGTCTACTACCACATAACTACATTAGATGCCTTTTCTCTCTTTATAATGGTCACCCCCACCCCACCTATCATTAAATTGACACAATTCAGATAAGTGTGGATGGCTGGCAGATTAATGGTGGATATGACACAGGCATGCACCATCACAGTTCGTAGTCATCACACGTTAGTTAGTTACACAGAGTCGTGTAGATGTAACATGGCAGATTTAATGGACTCACCACTTCCACATCCACCTGTTGTTTGGTTGATGAAGAAAACTGTTGGGAGAGAGACGATGAAGGGTAAGTAGAGAAATAAACAGGTGACTGTATAGCAAGAGCAACTCATAACAAGTTGCAACAGTACTGAACAGCATGTACCAATAACGTAGAGAATACAGTTACAGAATCGCAATGTATAATTTACACCGTGCATTGCACAGAGCAGACCAAGGTTATAGTGGTGTACAACTGCAGGACTCGGCAATTGTTTTGCTTGCTGCTCCCTGCAAGCAGGCGTGTTAGGATAAAAAAAACTGCTCTTGGACTTTCATGGACATGTGCTGCGCTTGCAGCGACACAAACACACTTGGCAAGACCAGGGAAAAAGAAACAAAGCAGAGCATGCATTGTAGACAGCATGCAGCATAGTCAGAGAGTCTCTGACAGCGGTTGACCACATGCAGTTGCAGATTACCGACATGCTGGAACTGTATATATACGTACATGCAAAAAAACATGCATGTGGCTTCGCTGGGAAATCGTTGAGTAACAGTCCATCACAGGGCCATCGAACAACGGCTACCACTTCTACTGAGGTTGCGACTCACCATCTCCCGTGCTCCCGCTAGCCAGCTCAGAACACAGATAGCCACATGCTACCACGATCCAGAGCAGTAAGCGCCTCGGCTGCCACCGCAGTCCACCGTCCATTGCCGAGTGAACGTCGGCGTGCTCGTACCGTGCAACGGAAGAACAGGTATCCTCCTCCGATTTCTCGCCAGAGAAACTGAAGGATCCAGGCCTCGCGTGTGTAAAAAAACACACCTGGCTACCAAATACACACACACTGTACGGAACTGGAGTCTTTGATCTTCCACCGCACACTCCTCCTACTTTACCCCATGTGTTGGGGGTGTGGTGGCCACGCCCATTGTGTTACCACGGCAACGAGGGCGCTCTAATTGGAAAACACCCGTCTCTCTCTAGCTCTCCCCTCGCTCATCGCCGGTTCAGCCATTGGGATCACACCGTGACCACCTCTGCGTATGTTCTCCACGTCGGTTTACTGGCTGTTCAATGCAAGCTGGCTCCATAGCTTCCTCTGTCCTCGCCCTCTATCACCACCAAGTCTTTCTACTATCCTCCTTCCTTACCCTCTGCACTACACCCTCGGTCTGGTCATGTCGGTGACGGTAGTTGGTAGAAGCAGTGGTTCACTCTCCGGAGCCCTACAGAGTCCTCTGTCCCACAGCGAGCCATACGGCACTGACCATCCTCTCGTCACACATCACTCTCGAGTCAACAAGACACGGAGAGTCTCCACCAGGGGTGGTGGAGGAGGAGGGAGTAATGCTATTGGAAGGAAGACTACTACCCCTGTTCACATAAGTAACAGCTCAGTCAATAGGAGACAGAGAAGGAAAAAGAAGTCTAAGTGTCAAGGAGAACATGACTACAGTGGGAGAAAGACTGGAACTAAAAGAGGTAGTGGAGAGGTGAAAGTTAATCATACCCTGACTCCAAACACCTGTACAACTAAAGTTTCACATGTGTACTCTCAGCAGCGACGCTCCTCGTCTAGTTTACTGCCACCAGTCGAGGCTGAGTCCCCGCAGACCGCCAAGAGAACCCCTGTAAAACCTAAACCGGTGAGGAGGAGCAAGACGGTGGTGAAAGAAGGAGTGGAGAGAGTCAGGGGAGCATGGCTGGGAGAGGGCTGTGGCTCCGTCATAAAGTCCCTCCCAGCTGGAACAAGGAAGGTCTCCTGTGGACTCTCTAGCAGAACTAGCAGGGATGTGGTCTTGCTCTCAGAGACGGAGAGTGTGTCCTCCACTCCCTCGTCTCTCTTCACCTCCTCCTCGTCCTCCTCAACTGTCCGTAGTAACACTAGAACCACTTTAGCTTCTACCGACATTGCTAGGTTCTCTCGCTGGACTCACAACAGCAATTCTTCAAAACCCCTCCCAGTGGCTTGGAAAAAGATCCACGCGGGTTCGTCGGCTAGCTGGGGGTGTGGTCGAGGAAGAGGAGGTGGAGGAGGGAAGGGGGAGTTGGAGCTGAAGGATGTAGCAGCCGGGCTTGGCCGGATGAGCTTCAGACATGTCATTGTCATGTCTGGTGCTGGCATCAGCACTCCAAGTGGGATACCTGACTTCAGGTACTGTATACAAATTTCTGCGTGGGACGGGACTTTAAGTTTGAGTTGGGCTAGCTCTCTCTCTCTCTCTCTCTCTCTCTTGATCTCTTTGGTTAGGAAGGAAGCCAGGCAGATAGAGATTAAAAGGGTGAGAGAAGGGTTGGCGTAAGAAGGAGGATGAAAACCTGCCCTGCTGTCCTGCTCTAGCTAAAACCCTGGTTAGGTGTGGGATACTCCATGTGCAATTGAACAGGCAATAATAATTAACTGTGAAATTCTACCTTGCTCTATGTTGCATACTCGTAGTGAAAGCATGCAGTGAGGCATAGAACAAGATAGTCTTCTAATATGCTCACATTATAAGGCTGTGCATCATTATCTATGTACAATGTATGAATGTGCGTACATTTCAAGGACCCCAGGGAGTGGTCTGTACGACAATCTCCAGAAGTATCAACTCCCTGAGCCCTCGGCTATTTTTGAGACTGCATACTTCCACCGGAACCCGCGGCCATTCTTCAGCCTGGCCAAGGAGTTGTACCCAGGCCGCTACTGCCCCAGTCTGGCCCACTGCTTCGTGAGACTGCTCCAGGACAAGGGAGTGCTCCTCAGGAGCTACACCCAGAACATTGACGGACTTGAGAGATGTGAGGCAACTAAACACACATTTGATCACTATACAGCTTTCCAGTTACATGTATAGTCAAGAAAATTTGCCCCCTCACTCACTACGAAGTGTATGCAGTGCAAGAATCCTGTTTAGAGTGGTCAGTATAATGAGGTATTGAGAGACGTGATGAAGCACCTCGACTACATGACTTTATTTTCCTTTGGGCTTTTATAATGTACTGCACAAAAAGTGGCAACTTGCAAGTCGTGATTGTTCTGGTATTGCCAAATCTGTTGTGTGCAGTGGCAGGGGTGGATGGAGGGAGGCTGGTAGAGGCTCACGGGTCCTTCTCTACTGCCTCCTGCACTCGCTGCCACAGCAAACAAGACCCTCAGGATGTCAAGGTTCATACTGCAACAAGCATTTTCGGCAGGCAAACATAAGAGTTGCTGGTGCACGCATTGTGAAAATTTCAGTTACATGTGTGTGCATGCATGTGTATTTAGAATCACATGGGAAATTTACGGCAAAGGTGGCTAAGTTATAGAAGTGCGCACAATTAGGCTTGCTTCCCTCACCGTTATGTCGCTCAATGATGTGTGGAGCTTTACTCTCTCCACCTGCATTGCTGTGTATATACAGGCGGCGATATTCGGTGACCAGATACCCAAGTGCAAGCACAAGTATTGCAATGTAAGTGACTCCTTTGTGAATGCACGAGTGGTATTAGTGGTGTATTATCACAACAGGGAGTTGTGAAGCCCGACATTGTGTTCTTTGGTGAAGATCTCCCACAGCGGTTCCACTCACTCCAGCTAAGAGACTTCTCAAAGTGTGATCTCTTAGTCATCATGGGAACTTCTCTAGAGGTAGACATATTGTACATACGTCCATGCAACTAGTGACATTCACTCAAACTGCTGTATGGCAGAATGTGAAGACAAGTTTATGTCTGAGAGTTGCTTCGGTGATGGATTCCCAGTATATACCCAGGCCCTAGTTATGCTGACGTTGAAGTTATCATTCAGTTTACACTGCCACGCAACTCTCACATTTGTATAATGTACAGCGTCCCAAGGTTCCCCTACAATAGTACAAGAGACAGAGTGTTGGGCTGGATATACACAACAAACTATTTTTTTGCAAAACTTTAAAAAAAGCTGCTTATAGTCCATGAAAATTTGTGCCTTGGACAAATTTGTAGCTGTACATCATACATTTACAGTTGTGAAAATAGTCACTGTCGAGTCCAATACTTTAAATGTGACACAGACCCCTCTGACAGAGATTGTGTGTGTGTGTGTGTGTGTTGTGGCAGGTGGAGCCGTTTGCCAGTCTGGTGACTCTGTCGCGACACGCCGTACCACGACTCCTGCTGAACAGGGAGCTGGTCGGTCCGTTCCGGTCCCAGCGGTGTCCCCGGCTCACGGACGTGGCAGTGTGTAGGGACGTGGAGGAGAGCGTGAGACAACTGGCAGCGGGGGCTGGCTGGGGAGACTGTCTACAACACATCCATAAAGAAGTCACTAGAATCAATACTGGAGGTATATAGTGTATATAGAGTGTTTATCTCGATGGCCTTGTTCCACTCCCACTTCTGATGTGTATCACCTTACATATGATGGTCATATGTATGTGCATGTCGAGGGGGAGGAGCTTGGAAATGAGGCTAGTAGAATACTGGAAGTGACATCATTGAACCCTCTTCCTTTATCACTGTAATTATATAAGTACTATAATAGTAGTGGTACCTATATACACTTAGCGCCATTGATTTTCCCTCTGCTCAGCAGCTGATCCAGAGCCAGGTGCAGCCAGTACTGACTCCAGATCTGCTGACAGTGGGTGCTCCCAGCTCACTTCAGCCATGGAACAGCTGAATCTTGAAGACACCCGGACCTCCTCATCCTCCTCCTCTTCCTCCTCTACCTCATCCTCCTCCTCAATTTCCACTGACTCTTCCTCAACAGATTGAGCTTCGTCATTGATTTAGTCAACTTTTATAAACCAAACATTTCAGATCTTTTTAAACTATTGGATGTGGTCTGATGGATAATGACCCACAGGCATGATTGTGAGGTCAATGGTTCAATCCTTGATGTCTGTCTAATGATGTAGTATGACTGTTGGTTTTAGAGAAACCTTTTTCATGACTTGTCGTGGCCAGCCCTAGTGGCTAAAGTGGTAGAAACAAGGGGACGGTCAGCATATGACAAGAGAAGTGTAGGGCTGGCCATTTTTTCAACCTTATAAGATTTTTGCCTTAATAATCCATGGATAATTATGACGTGGTGTTAGTCTTGCTCTCCGAGGTCATGTTTGCAGAACAAAAATATGGTGATGGGGCTGGGTATAGGAGGGGCTTGTCAGTCTAGTGGTCTTTGTACGATTATAAGTGAACAATGCATTCTCCTTCCATTTCTAATCTGCCTAAACCCAGATGTGTGCTTTGCTGCATGCACCACAACGACACTCAATGGAGAGGAATCTGTATATAGCAGTTTGAGACAAACTTTCTTTATAACTCCCTGTGTTGTGTGCCTTTGTAGGGCATTATTAAAAAAACTGTTTCTCTTTGATATTATTTTGTTGCACATTATTGTGAAGAGAAGTAGTCTGTACACAAAAGTCCCCTACATTTTCCTAAAGTCAGGTATACCTTGACGTCACATTGCAATACATTGTGAAAAGCTGTGCAGTTTAAATCCCTAGGCAATAAAGTGCTTCATTGCTTACCAATCGCACACCCAGCTTACCTAGGGCCGGTGCAGCTTTTTCCAGGTGCACTCTGAGACTGTTGAGTCTTTGCTCAAGTTCGTCTTGTGTACCATAATAATGGTATATACTTTTCCTTGTACATGTGAGTAGAGTGGTCATGGGGCATGCATGAACAGTCTATTATTCCATGCACTGCTACACACTATATACTTGCAAACAGTATTTGAGCAATCTATGAAAATTATGATAGATGTAGTGCCGACAGTTATCTGAGGGATGACATGTGAGTGAAATTCAGTCTTGAACATGTACTCACGTAGTTACATCTTAGAAAGAAAATCAACTGCTACTTTTTGAAAACTCTCTCCTGTCTCTTGGAGAAGTTAATAAACACCTGCAGGTATTACAAATTGTATGTCACATCAGTGGCCTAGCACAAACTAGGCACTCGTGCCCTATCAGTTTTTCAACCCATTTTGGTGAGTGAACGGGAGCATTTTTGGCGTGTGCGCATTTAGAATCACATGAAGTGCAGTGCCCATCACATGCAATAATCCTGCATTGTGAGTTCTAGGTAGGCTTGCTTTGCTCGTTAATGACACTCAATGGGATATCAGGTGGTCTTGTTCATAGTCTTCGATTACCTCACAATTAATGCCCACTATAATTATTAATAAGTCAGATCACAGCTATCTGTAACATTGTCAACGGAACTCAGACAGCAATACAATACCATGTCACACCTCCTCTGCTGTCAGAGACCCCCCTGGCTTCTTAGTGAGCGGGCCTACGCACATGTGACAGAATTCCTGCACTGCTGCACAAGGCGCTTGGTATACGTATATGTATACTGGTTCATTTATGCTTTTATCTGCTGCCTCTATCTAATACTCCTTTATCTAATCTCCCCTTCACCTAACATTAACTGTGCTCTATTTATAGTATGCTGTGTCGAACAAGCTCACAAAAACCACCCTTTGGATTATGCAGCTCATGGTTACCTGCTCCAGGGTGATTTGACTGATGCTGTAGTCAATGATGCCCAGTCTCTCCTTGTTCTCTTCAATATCGTTTGAACACTGCTGCCCAACTCACACTACTCAGTGGCAGACGGTATGACACAAAGCCCTGTACAGTGGGAAATAACCACTTTGACACTCATTCACTTCCACTCCAATAGCACACCCAACTTGTCCAACAGACCTGGTGTTCCTCCAGGAGACTAGCTCCTCTGTATCTCTGACTGAGAAATGACTGAATGGACGTGGTGTCAAAGGGATCAACTGGCTCTTCAGGTGTCTCCTCTACCACTGAGAGCTGCCTGCTCACAAACCTCTGAAAAGACCTCAACTGCCTATAATATGCAAGAACGAAAACAGTAAATGTGACCAAGCTACCTTCTAATGATCAAGAGGGTGATAAGGCTAAGAAGCACAGTACACCATATCATATTAATGATTAAGCGGTAAGAAACACGTCAGTGAGGGTGCATCACATCACCTCTTAACTGGACTTGAAGGAGGGTCATCATTGCCAGTGGCAGAGGCTGGGGCGCTGGTGAGTCTCTCAACTCTCTTGTGCTGATGTGGACTCTGAGACGAGGAAATGTTGTTGTCATCAGGGGTTGTTTGACTTTCGTCTGAAGAATGAAATCTATTTATGCCTCTCCTCGGGAGCCTGGAAATCCTTGAGATAATTCCTGCAGGAGAACGGGGGGAAGGTGGCTCCTTCATCTTTGGCTGTAGCTCTATCTTGGCCTGTAGCACCACTCCTTGTCCGTATCTGAAGAGAATTGTTTAACCACGCCGCTGTTACACAGATGGCATCTACACTCACTTGTTCTTGACGTGTTGGATGCTCCCGAGACATCTAAACTGTCCGTTCACGAGAATGGCAATTCGAGAGCACAGTGCCTCACACTCCTCCATACTAAGTATACGTGTATCGAGCTAAAGGGGTAGTGTACTGGGTATGTGGTGACAGCTCACCTGTGTGAGGTCAGGATGATGCTCTGACCATTCTTGGCAACTCCAGCAAGTACCTTCCAGAGAAAGTGGCGTGTGGCAGTGTCCATTCCTGTCGTCGGTTCATCCTAATAGTGTGCAAATGCATGATGTTATAACTCGGACAATCCAAATGCAAAGATGTACTACTACAGCTGTATCATTCGTTGGAATGCACTAATACTAGATATTATGAAGGTCTTCTACAAACACGTTACCATAGAATAGAACCAAAACCATTTGCTTTGCAGCAATTCGGACTGCAAGGATTTTGCAAATCTACACTCACCAGAAAAACCACTGCTGGATTGCCCACGAGAGCAATTCCTGTACTCAGTTTCCTCTTGTTCCCACCACTGCAAGAAGAAGCAGCAACCAATGATTATAGCCTTCCTACATGAGTCTATATGTTCCCACTGCTGTATACCTGTACTTGCCGCAGAGTTTATCAGCATGCTGGACGAGGTCAACTCTTCTGATCTCAGATTCTACTGTGGCCCTCACTGCACTCTCTGGTATTCCTCTGAGTCTGGCAAAGACTGTCAGGAGCTCCCGGCCACTCAGTCTCTCCAGCAGAGCTCCAAACTGGGGACAGTAGCCAATGTGCTGCCGGACCTGGTGACAGGAGGAAGACGGATTTTCATGCATCACGGACAGTCTCACTTTTAAAGTACCATTCAGACGAAATATGAGGTAAAAAACAAAGATACACTTGGTATTAGCTACCTTTTGGAACTGAGTGATTACATCAAGACCTTTGATGGTGGCTGAACCACTGGTGGGGTTCAGGTCTCCTGTCAGCATACGAAATGTCGTTGTCTTACCAGCTCCTGCACACAAATACAACATGAAAAAACATGTTTATAGCATACTAGCTAAAAGAATAATATCAGAGGAAAAGAAAGAACCTCCCCCACCCAAGCATACAAAACACAGACAATAACATACCCAAGCATACAAAAACACAGACAATAACATATAAACAGAAAGAAAGAGGCAGGACCCTGGGTGCCCAGCCTTGTATGGCTATTGTGTAGACTGACATGTAACTAGTTTGCAGAAAGATATTGATTTACCATTGGTTCCCAGGAGACCAAAACACTCTCCTCTTGGGATGGCAAGTGTGAGTCCTTTGACAGCCACTTTCTTGGGCCTCAGTGTCAGTCCATCCAGATGACGAGGGTAGATCTGATGGAGTTAAATAGTAAATGGTTAGTGCTAAACATATAAAAGGCCCTTTGCAACAATACTTAACCTTGATAAGATTCTTGATTACGACAACATGCTCGTCAGTGATCTCTCCATTCTTCACTTTCTCTCTCTCTGTAGTCACATCAGAGTCCTAGCAAACAACGTAACTGGTGTCTAATCAGAACATTATTCAGATTCAAAAAATGGCGGTGCCCTATAAGACATTTGCACAATAATTAATACCTTGTGGTTGTTACCAGCTGCTACCAGGGTGGTGTCATCAGTAGTCCCATGTAAAAAAAGCAGTGCCTCCAACCGTGCCAGCTCTTACATGCTTACATACAACTCTGGATAACCTATAGGCCCTGGTCGTTTAACTAACACCATACCTCCTCTCTGTGAAGCAGCGGCAAGGCACGGAAAACACTGGCGGTGCAGAAGTCAGGGATGGGAGTCAGATTCTCAGTGAGGCTCTTAGTCTTGCGTCCTCTCAGTCTGCGTGTTAGTTTCTTCAGCAGAACTGGGTGCTGGACGCGCGCAGTCAGTATGTAAACAACGGCAGGGTCACAGGGCAAGGGAAATAATACTTGGAGAGAAGATTACCAACTCACCTCTAGGACCCAGAGTATGGCAAAGAAGATGACCGTCTCCACTAAAGCATACAATATGTTGAACCCAATCCCTGGCCTTTGGAAGGAGAATATACTCTCGACATACCTCAGCCTCTCATTAGATTCACAGGCTCTGCAAGCAAGAAACACTTGCTTGGTATATAACACTCAAGCAAGAAGAAGGAGACACAGGAATATCATTAATTGGAGATGACAGTACTTACAGCTGCGTCACAGTGTCTTCGGTGCACAATTCCCGTACGATGTAGTTCTGGTACACATCACTGATCCCAGCCAGCAACCTGCACAGTCATAATTATACTAGTGATGGTACTGCGGAAGATGCTATAGGAGTAATGTTTCACGATCCAACTCACCCAAATGTTGGGACAGTGAGGAATATGTAATGGAGTGTATCTTGAAGTGCAATATTTGTAATAGTGGCCAGTGACGCTCGTGCCACCTGTGTAATATGACATAACATCTTATTCAGAAGATTCATCATCAGCAGCATGCTTATGAGGGGGACTGAACAATCATTACATATATCTAGTCTTTGATGACCTAAAATAGTAGCACAAGCAACTCAAACGCATCAACAAGGAAGCTTTGCTGGTTGTAGAACACAAGGGCTCAAACCATTATTACATCACACAGCACTATATAGCAGTGGCTCTAGTCTGTCTACCTGGCTGGTTAGGAGAAAGAGAAGGAACACAAGAACAGCAAAGGCTGTAAGTCCATCGGTGAAGGCAAAGGAGAAGAGATAGACCAGAGGAATACCACTCACACAGCACACCACCTGGAATCATGGGGAGAGAGGTGGTGACTGGAGCACAGTGTGAGTGGTCCTCACCAGCAGGACAGCCACTGCAGCCAGGTTCTCTCCTGCAAACTCCTCCAGCTGAAAGGCAGCAAAGATGGCAACCACAACTGGGATGATGACCGCGCAAAGCAGGGCATCCATTGTCAGAATGGACGTCCAGTAGGTGGATGACCTGACACCACTGATGTGCTGGAGATGTTTCACCTGCGTTCAGAGAAACACTGCCAGTATCGCATCTCAGTCTCACTCTATAGTACATATATACTACAGTCAACATGTGGTTAGTTGTGCATGTACCTGAGAGTTTTTCTCATTGAGCAGAGGCAGTATGAAGAGAGAGAGGAGAAGGCTGAAGCCTCCCACCACAACCACTCCCAGAAGATAACCATTACCACTCTGTAAGAGGGCCTCCAGCTGCATGAGGGGTAGGCACAGGGGGAAAACATGTATATACTACAATCAGATTGCAGCCAACTTTAAACGCAAGCACAGTGAGAGTTGCAGATAGTTGCTGCTATATGCAGTGATGCTGAATTAGTTCGTAGTTGCAGTAATTCACCTGTCCCTCGTTGGATCTTGGTAGAGGGTGGTTGTTGACAGTGATAGAGATACCCTCTTCCCCAGTCAACTCCCTCAGCCACACGTTGTAGAAGACATTGAGCATGGCTGCTGACATATGCCACGGCTGCAGTGGTTCAATAATTATACAGCCTCAAAATGTGCTAATAATAATCTCAATAGCAGCCACGCAAACATTTTAAGGCAAGCTTCTTTATGCATATCTACGAGTACATAATACATACCTTGCCACTATACCAGACTGTGACAGAGGTCCTCAGGGTCTGCTCAGGGAAGAAGGCACTCACTGGTCTCTCTGCTGTGCTGTTCTGCCCACAACCCTCCTGGACACTGCCGTCATCACTCCCTAGACTGCTGGCATCAATGGTGGAACAGGACAGGGCCTGGAGGGCACCCAGACTGGACCCATCCACCCTCACACTGGCATTCAGAGGAGCCAGTACAGCCACCGGCGTTGCTGGCAGACCAGTACCGACCGGCAGCCCACTTCCCACACCACCCACCACAGTGGTCGTCAGGAGCGAGGAGCAGTCTGTGCTGTTGTACCACTCAAACGCTCCAGAAAGAACGTAGGACGTGTCTCCGCCAGTGGCAGACTCCGAGCACTGCTGGAGAGGGGCCACATAGCTCTCAGTGAATTCACTGGGACTGGAGCAGCCACAGGCACTGTAGACAGGCTCCTCTCGCCCTATGGTCAGTCCACCCATGACCCGTGTCTGGTAGTTGCTAAACCCCTCGGCATAGCGCAGGAGGAACTCTGCCACAAATGTGTTGTCACTATCCAGCCTCCCTGAGGCAGTTCCTCCAGTGACATCAGTCACTGACACCTTTGGAACTGCTGGGCACACTGTCTCAGAGCTGGACAGCTGGGTGAATGGGTTGGTACACGATGAATCACCTCTAAACCTACTTGTACAACACCTGGTAGAGGGATAGACCAGTCCAATAATTTTGCATTAGAAGAAAGGATTGAACTTACTCTAGACAGTTTTTGCAGTGCCTGTAGCCAAAGTTTGAGCCAGTACAAAGGTCGAGCTCATCCTAGAGAGTGTACGACACATAACACATTTGCCAAACTCTGGTACACATGTATATACTTACTGCAGATCGAAGAGCACAGTACTTGTCTAAGATCTGGTACCGGTAGTCGCAGCAGTCAGTTGCATTGGATGTGGACTGAACTGAGTCCATTATCTCTTCCACACCCGCTGTGATATTCAGGAACTCTGTGGCTCCCACATCTTGTGCCTCAAGAGACTAGTGGCGAAGAGAGAATATGGCAATGGATGAAGAGCAAGTGAGGATGACAACAAACACAACACTTATTACTCGAGACAGTTGTATATACCTCAAAATCAAAGGCACTTGCAAAGCCTCCAAACTCGGCCCAGAAGAGGATCTGATTGTCGGTATCGATGGCAGTGTTCTCCACGCTCAGTTCCCTGGCTGGGTCTGGTTCAGCAAAACTACTCAGGAGCAGGAAGAGGACCAGAGACAGGAGAGTGGCGACAATGGGCAGGAGGCACATGGCGATGAAGACTTGCCAGTAGCGAACCGTGTCCAGGGTCTTCTTCACCAGTAGGCCATAGTACTGCTGCCACCACAGACGAATGCCAACATTCTCACCCTCTGCACGCACGGAATGGGGTCATGCAGTGGGAATTGGTAACTACTCCATTTTGGTTCAAGAGAAGTTCACACGACTCACTGGACATGCTTACACACAAGTGGACACACCCTAGATTGTTGTAGTAAGTGTGGAGTAGAGTATGGCAGACCTGTAGGTGGTGGAGAGTGTTCAGCTGGCTCTACAGGTGGTCTATCACTGCTGGGTCTCAGACTTCCCTTCCTCTTGAGCCGGGACTCAATGTCCTCATCTGACTCATCCTTGACCTTCAGGAACACCTCCTCCATTGTGGTGACCGACACCCCAAATCCAGCAAGGCCCAGCTCATCTTTCCTTCCTGTTGTGGTATAGTCTTACAGTACTTTGAGTGCAACAAAGCCTGCCATTACTTTCTAACTCTTGGAAGAGAGTAGGAAAGGCGCTTGTTTCCCCGGCTGGTAGAATGAAAGCCAACTCTGCTCCAGCATCCACCACACACTTTGCCCCTCGGACGTGAGACTGCATCAGGCTGACCACTTCCACTACCTTCTCAGTAGTACTAGATGGAGTCTTCTCCATGACCATGTGGTAGCCAACCCCATACCTGCCAATGACCAACCATGCCTTAAAGCAAACTAAGTTATGCTCCAACAATACTTCGACGTTCATAATGAAAGTATTCTCGACTACATTAGCAGTTCTAGTCTACAGGGTGATGGTAATGACATTACCTGCTCTTGAGAAAGAGGGAGGAGCCAGAGCAGCGTAGTTTGCCAGCAGCCATGATAGCTATCCGGTCACCAAGAACATCAGCCTCATCCCTGTTCACAGCAAATCACTCAATAAACCCCTTATCATGCAAAAACTGACCGTGCAAGAATAGCTTACATGAAATGAGTGCTGAAGAGTATGGTCCTGTCTTTCTTGTGCTTAATGAGGAGATTCCAGGTGGCCCTCCTGGCATAGGGGTCCATCCCAGAAGTCGGCTCATCCAGCACCACAAACTTGGGACCACCAATCAGAGCAATACACACACTGGTGGAGAGAGAAATCTCTTACACCAAGCACTAGTCAAAGAGCAAAAGACTCGGCATGAGGAGAGTTGTTTACCTCAGCTTCCTCTTCTGTCCACCAGAGAGCTGACTGGAGGGAGTGTCCTTCTTCTCCAACAGGTCAATGTCGTCCAGAATCTCTGAGATCTGCCGATTGACTTCTTTCCAACTCAATCCCTACACGCAGTGTCATTCACATCTATACAGTGTCAATAGTGGGTGGGTTCACCTTGACGATTCCAGCAAATCTCAGGTGTTCAACAACCGTGAGTCTCCCGTGGAGAACGTCATGTTGTGGACAGATAGACATGCTCTTACGGATCTGCTCCATGTCTTTACGAATGTCAAATCCTCCGATAATGGCAGTACCATGGGTTGGAGTATACAGGCCTGAGAAAATACATTTCAACTACTGCATAGTGGGATTTAGTAACGTGGATATGCACCCATGTTGACATACCATGCAGTTTCTTTTGTTCTCTATTTTCCTAGTTTGAAACTAAGAAACCAACACGCCTTTAGCCTGTTACACAAACTAAGTAAAAATGTTGTTATGATCTGCATTTCTATCCTGGTCCTCACCGGTGAGGATGGACATGGTGGTAGTCTTCCCAGCCCCATTGTGTCCCAGTAGAGCCGTGATCTGTCCAACATGAAGGTTGAGACTCAGGCTGTCAACTGCCACCTCCCTGCTCTGGTGACCTCTGGACTTGAGACCCAACCTCTCAGGGATGCTCTGTGGGGAAAAAAACTTGTAGTTGTCACCACTCTGGTCAATGTGAGTCATACTACCAACATCCTGTTGCATCATACCTTTATTATACTAAAAAGTAAGGTGGCAGTCATAACTTATGTGGTATTGTCACTATGGAGCCTAATTGACACACCATTAAGGTCCCTGACTCATACATGCACATTACTGTGGCTCGATATTCAGAGACTCTTCATGGGTCGTGGTCGTGGTCCTCACATATAGTGAGAGAACTTCCTGTACACTTGTTTAGCTTCTTAGGACTTAGGGTTTGTATGTAACAAAGTCATCAATCTGCTCACCTTGTTGTAGATCTTTGTGAGATTCTTGATGCAAACACCAACTTCCAAATTCTTTGGCTCTGCTTCATGCTCAGTACCTCTTAACTGCTTCATCTCCATCTCATCATCGGACTGTAGGGATATAATATGAATGGCAGTTAAATGATGTCATTTTGATCACTGACTTGTTGATTTATGACAAATTAGCATAGCTCATGTTGCATCCACAATAAAACTTACACGTACCTTATTCTTACCTTATTCTTGGCCACATTTCTTGGTCTTCCAAGCCAGTAGGAGGGGAGGAAAGGGAAGTAGAGTGGTTTTGCTATCCCATACTTGCCCGGTTTGATACCATCAATGTACCTGCAGTAGAAGTGTACCATCTTATAGCGTGTAGCTTATCCACCGGTGTTTGCATAAGGACAATCCGACAGAGAGAGAGAGAGGAAGACAGACAGACAGACAGACAGACAGACAGAGAGAGAGAGAGAGAGAGAGAGAGAGAGAGAGAGACGAGAGAGAGAGAGAGAGAGAGAGAGAGAGAGAGAGGAGAGAGAGAGAGAGAGAGAGGAGAGAGAGAGAGAGAGAGAGAGAGAGAGGAAGACAGCCAAGAGGAGACGCAAACAGTCCCACACACACAAACAAGAAGGGCATGATAAAAAGTACCATGCAATGATCATGTAGAGAAAGATGCCGATGGCTAGCATGATGCAGACATGACCAAGGTGGAGGTTCTCATCAGTGGAGGGGAGAGTGCTGATTGTGTCCCACTGAACCCCAGGTCCTGCCAGCTCAGCTGTGAACATCACCTGGAGCCCTAGACTCATCGCCGAATTGGAGAGGAGACTGAATCCAAGCTTGTCCCTCCTGCTCAGATTTGAATACAAAAGAAGAGGAACACGAAGATATAATGCATAGACCTACGTAACACGAGGTAACCCTGCCCTAACACGAGGTAACACGAGGTAACCACCCTAACATGAGGTAACTGCCTTAACATAAATGTGCACTTTCAGATTATATCACAAACTGGAGCTCACAGGGTAAGAGTCTCATATATCTCAGGATAGAATATGTATGAGTAGGGCATGTAGTTGATGAAGAAGAGGACAAATCCTCCCAGTAGTGCAGCCTGTCCCGTGTCAAACAGAACACTGAGGAGAGAGAGAGGGGATATCAGAGGATTGGTAAACGCTCTATGTAGGGATGGCTCGAGTGAAATCTCACGTGATCTGTCTACAAAACGGCTCCAAACTCGGCGAGAATGGCCACAAAGCCTTCAAAACCAAGCCAAATCACTGACAGGCCCATATTTATCTTCTGATATTCTCAAAAGTATCGTACTGCCTCTAACTCTAGTATATATAGGTTGGTGTAGTGGTGAGCTAACTGCAACCTGATGCGGGAAGAGACATGTGTTTGTGCATGCATGTGTACGTGCGTGTTTGTGTGTTTGTATCTGTGTATGTTGTGTGTGCGTGTGCGTGTGTGCGGATATATAACCTGACAAGAAAAGAGAAGGAGACAATTGATGCTGAAAACAGAACCATGAACATCAGAAGAACTCCGAAATCAGTTTGTGGAAAAATGTCTCCATACTGTTGAACAGATAACAGTTGTCATCACAGTTTGATAGTGGATGAATCACAAGGTGTATATATAGCCACCTTTAGAATGGGAGTGATTGTGAGAGAGATGAAGGAGAGAAACAGGAACTGCTTGATGTACCAGGAAGTCCACAGGACCCACTGTTTGAGGCCAGAAATGAGCAGTAGCTCTCGCACTCGAATCTCCTTCTCTAAAACCAGCTCCTACAGTGGGGAGAATCCAAAAACATGACAGTGACTCAGCTTTTAGAGCCATCTTAAATGGGTACACACCTTGCAGAAGACGGCAGCTGGGTAGAGGAAGCCGAGGACGACAAAGAAGGCGATTTGACCGACAATGCCTCCCAGTGCGCCACTGGAGGTGAATGCTGGGATTGGGATCTGCCTCACAGAGACAGACACATCCCTCAGCTTCCGGCCTGACCTCCACTCTATTATCGCCTCCTCCACCACCTTCTGCAGATGGAGGAACCCCTCCTGCAGGTAGGGGCTGGGCAAAATACAAACCACATTAATTCACAATACAAGGCACATGGAATGTGCGGTTCAAATTCAGCACCACAAGAAAGTCAGGTTAATTAAAAGCTCGCCAGAGAAAAAAGTTACTGCCGACACTTTTATGTGTGTTGTGAGTTTGTTAGCAATCAGGAAATGTTCAGGAGTTTTGGTTTAGAGCTTAATGCCTGTGTTTGGCCTTGGATAGAGCTAGTTCTTTATCTTTCTCTATCATGGCCTAAGAAATGTAATTACTTGGCATCAGGTGTTGGTTCCTGCACAGGCACTAGTCTTGGCTCTCTGGTGATGGTCTCCCAGCTCCCTAACTGGCCCACCTCGTGCCTCAGTCTCAGAGTGAACTCCAGGTCACTGGACTCAAGATCTTCAAACACAATCCCTTCATTTGAGAAACAAAAAAAACAGAGTATAAGCATTCAAGATGGCAGTGATAGAGAGAGAGAGAGCATACTGAGACAACTGTGCATGGTGGCAGAGGCAAGACAACGTAATCCTCACCAGCTCCTCCAAGGAGACAGCCGGTCTGGGTGTCCACCTGTATCCCACTGATGGTGGTGGAGAGAGTGAGGGGAGGCTGGACAGGACCAGAGTCCACCAGAGATGACTCTAGCTCTGACTCACTCTCCACACCCACCACAGAGGCAAGCGGCAGCTCTCGCTTCAGTATCTCGGCCACTGCATCTGTGTACAGCACAATTATACCAACAAGGAATGCCTTAAACTTCCAACCACTGTGCAATGGTATATACAGTGGGTCCCACTTAATATCATACCGTTTAATAAAATATCCCGTTTATAATTACACAAACTTGAAATCCAAAACCATTTCCTATGCTTTCCCATACATTCTACTCTGCTTTATAGAATACGGATAATGTCATATCCCGCCTATTACCATAGGTTTTTGCTCGCATATTATTATTGTCATTATTGTGCATGCTTAATTAGGCATTCTACAACCTTGGGCTGGGTCACAGTATACATTGGTAGCTTTACACAGTATACACACCCGCATTGTAGAATATCCCGCATATTTTATGGATGCACCGTGGGTATGATATTAACCCGGGACCCACTGTGTTAGGCTCCAACCACTGTGCAATGGTATTAGTTAATGAATTCCTTAACTCTGCTAGCTACATAATGTTGTGTGATATTAATTGAAACAGAGCCTAGCAGACATGGCCTGGAGACTGGGTAGGTTCTCAAACAGATGTTGCATAATAAGTACCACTGTTGTTGGTGACTGGGGTATAATAGAAGATAGTGTAGGGGACACTGGGCTGAGAGATGGTCAGTGGATCATCATCATACGTGGAGAAGCACACTTCCTCTGATGTCAACTGTCCCACTCTATATTGGAGGAACAGTGAAATGTATAGGAAGGGAATGTGCACACTTCTTCGTGATTGCGATTACAGTGATCAACATGGGGGGGGCGCCTTCTACGCGACTAAGTGCGCATGCGTTGGACATGCGTGCCGCGAATGCCAGGGGGCTGAGCAGACCGGCGGCGTTTCGGTAGCAGGGTGCTCGCGGTAAGCTGTTAGTTAGCGAGTTACGGACACGTATGCGAGTGACCGACTGTCACTTCTCCTCCAATAAAACTCTAACGCCGCGGGCTACCAAGAGATCTGTGTGTTTGTAAACTCCGCATCAGCCTGAGCTCAGTCCGCACCTGAACTCCGGCGTTAGCTAGAGTAATACCTGAGAGCGACCAGTATTCCGACCAGTAGTATCGGAGTAATCAGTTCGACTGCAGTGCCAACTGGTCTCCTAATCTGTAGAGAGAGTGAGAAGAGCGAGTCTCGCAGTTGGCCGACGGCCACAGCCCGACGTAGCTACCTGGAGAACAAAGTTCTTCCAGAGCATCAGTAGCAGAGCTTTCCCGCTCTGCGCCATATCCGGTCGGTGCTGGCGCGTTGAACCAACTTTTGGAAGTGAAAGCGCGCACTTCCGTGATCCGCCTATATAGCCATCTATGGCTGGTGTGGTATAATTATACTACGTAGCTATTTCCTGAACCATTTCCGGAGCCATTCCGGAGCCCATTCCGGAGCCCATTCCGGAGCCAGTTCCGGCGAAGGACCGCTTGCCTTGTTATCATTTAGGATTGCCATAATAAGAACAAGCTATGAACAAGCTATGAACAAGCTATGAACACTGTGGGTTACGAACAATCGATAATGCTTACCAGCAGGTTTCGTCACTAAAATCTAGTGTTAAAGAACTTATAGAAGATAGAACATACAGGATGAACGTAGTCTGAAGCGTTCACTATAGTCTATGGCAGATAGAACATTCCCAGCTAGAAACGACGAAGTACGGGTATAGTCACGTCAACGCTACTCAGCAACACTGGGTCAACAACTGGAGACGACTGATCCATCCAGAACGAAAGCCAGAAGATGTCGCGCGCCCGCTAGCGCTTTCGGGGTGGTTGCAAGCAGAGAGAGGGCGGCGGCGCGCTTTCTCGCTTGGGTGCGTGCGGGTAAAGCCGGTCGGGTTGCCCACATACACGGAAGCATCATAACGATGTCGTAATGCTTGTGGTTTACGTGACGCACTCGTGGACAAGAGCTAGGGAAAAGAGATATATTGACGATAATGATGATGAATCAAAGCAGCTTGTTGTACCCATTCATGTGCCAGAAAAATTGCAATTGTGTGACTGTATCCTAGCAGGAGAGAGTTCTACCACAGAACATAATTAATCGTGGGCCTCACTGACAAACCGAGATGTAAGCCACAGACACTGAAGCCACATGCACAATCTTGTGTATGCAGTTTGATCTCCAAATCAGCAGCCTGCGTGTAGGCAGAGTAAAGTTCATAGGCTATAATACATACACAATCATGTGTCCAGTACCATGCCAGTGAATTAGCCATTATCTTGGTCTAGATGTAGCTAGTCTGACAGTATACTGCCAGTATTTGAGCAACATTATATGCCTACCTTTGTAGCTACCATTACACTTGCCACCTAGGTCATGGTTTGTCTCAAACTCAAACTAGTATGAATCAGGGGGTTAATACAAGGCAAGTGTGTATCAACACCGTGGACAACACTATTCATGGGTGGGACTCTTCTCTAGACACCACCACCAGTAGTCTTGTAGAATGCCTAATTACGCATGCGCAATAATGGGGATAATTTATTGCTATGGTAATAGGCGGAATATGACATCCGATTCTATAAAACGGGAAAGCATAGGAAATGGTTTTGGATGTCAGGTTTGTATGGTAATAAACATATTATTTTTATTAAGTGGGACCCACACTGTAATAAACGTAGCGTGAAAGCCAACCTTGTCCTTCATCCACCCTGCAGTCACTCCACACGAAGGAGCCTCTTAGCCTTGTTCCTCGTTATATAAGGTCTTACAATCAGGACATGGCATGCAAGATTTTCCCATAAACTGCTGCATTTTACAAGTAGGAAACAAGAAGTAGTGTTCAAACCGTAGTTCCCATGAAAATCATAATTCTATTCATCCATTTTGCATTATTCAATAGAATGAATAATTTTTCACACTGCTGACACTACAAAGCATGTTATTGTTATTTAGCCACTCCTACATGATGACGAGTTATTAACGGACTGTCCCAGGGCAAGTCCCGTTAAGCATGCAAACAGCTCACAGTGCAAGAAGGCCATGGCTACACTGTGCTTACTGGCTCCATTGCTTCTGACCAATCAGTTGCTGGTTTCCACCACTCCCTCGACCAGCAGTACCGCAGAAGCTCAAGCCAAGTGGGGTGATAAGGGAAATGGAGACCAAGATGGAAAGGAAAGTGAGTTAATCCGCAGTCATGTTTGTTATGACAGCAAATTCAAACCATCTGCAGATTTAGCCCATGAAACAGAAGTTCTGACAAAAAGATACTTGGCTGACATTTCTTCCACCATCCACACCCCTGTATCTGAGGACGACAACATTGCCAAAGTCACAGTTAACATTTTCTTTGCATATCAGAGTGGGAATATCAACGATCATGCTGTTGGTTTGAAAGTAGCACATTACCATGGATGTAGAAATGGGATCTGCACTGTTAGTGTACCTCGAATTGAACTTGCTCTGTTAGTCCTTACTCTGTTTGCTAGTTTTATTGGAAGAGCTAGAGAAGGTGCAGCAATTGCTTTGCTGATTGCATGGATTGTTGAGTATTGGATATACATGCTTGTGTTCTTCATACTTTGCTGGATATCTATAATTATTAACTTTCTCCCCAAATACATTGCCATTGGCTCGCTCTGTTAATTTCACTTGGACATGAACTTGCATTGACATGACTCCACCCGGCTGAATTCACACACAGCGCTATGGCTTACAAGTCACACTCCATTACAAAAGCACAACTCTGCCCTTAAGTTAGGTTTAAATTTGCGGATTCCATCATAAAGCCACACCACTGGCTGCTGTGTGGCATAGTTGAAGTTTGGCCTTGGCTTGTGACGTTATCATGCGGCTCCCTAGCATAGATCACATGAAACATGAAAAAATCATTAGGACAGGCAAGAGTCCCCCATCCCATACAGTTATAATATCTCAGTGACAAGTTTTGAGTTAGTGCTTTTCCTACAATGAGTTCTGGCAGCTTTCCATGTTTTTCTGCTTGCTTCTGCATTTAAGATACACCATAGCTTTTCAGCACATACACAGTCTACAACAAGTGCAGCGTACCATGTTCAATATCCACCAGTCTAGCAAGACACTGCAACTCCACAACATTCTCCAAGGCCCACACAGTCAGGAAATAGACCTTCTTACTGCCCATCTTCAACAATTTTATGTCTTTCTTGGACTCTGCACATCAGACAGTGAACAACAGTGGCACGAATACATTATTCATTGCACCTAAAGTGCAAACCCTCAAAAGGGACTCTCTATACAGTGCAGTAATACACATGCTGAGCCGTTTATGGCATGTCACTCCACTGACACGTGTCAGTTTTTTTGGCTCTGCACATGTAGCTATAGGCTAACTTCACCAGAGAGTAGCATAAATGTCCTCTCAGTGTGCACTAAAAAACTGCTTGAGGTATATAAGCTTTTGCTAATTAGCACGTACTGACTATGGAGGTGTAGGCACTTCACATGTACCCACCCTTAACGGAGTGGAGTTCATCGGCAGCAGATGAGAGGAGACGTTGGAGGTCTGACAAGGCATGGGGGGCAGAGCAGCGAGACAGTGGCCGTGGACTGCAGAGGATGAGGCTGACATCCTCTAGCACCGAGACAGCCACCTCACCACTCCTGGCCAGCTCCTTACTCTGGCATAAAATAACACAGTGCACATCCCATTGGCCTCTCAATTACAGATTACAGGTCAAAGAGGTTTTTTGTGTGGCTATTTTTATGAGTGTACTGTTGAAAAATGCAAATGCCTCTCTGTGAGACAATATATAGTCGGCGTTATGTTCGAAAATGAAAGGCACTAAAGTGAACCATCAGCACATTAAAATTAACTTTATACTCAGTTTGGAGTTGGGCTTCTTTTGGGCGTTGGGCGACAGACAGACAGACAAAGTATTGCAACCCTTACTGCACATGCGAACTTAGGGTTAAAATTTATCAGTATTTGTTTCGTGGTACAATAAATCTGTTGTCCGATTAATAAATGTATTGCAATGTAAAAACACCAAAACTGCACATTAAAGAGGCTTCCTGCACGTAAAATATATTTATGTACCATTTATCCTGGGAGTTTATAAGGGATGTGGCAGTATATAAGGGCTAAATTTAGAACTGTTACTAAAGATGGAACAACACAATAGGGACACAGTGAAAAAATACAATCAAGTTCTGTTTTAGTAAAATATCTAAATTTAGGCCTTATATACTGCCACATTCCCTTTAAGGCAAAAACCATGAATAAAAATGGGCTAGACAGACGTCTAACGGACACAGTGCAATGCCCAACTATACGCTACCCTTTGAGAAACATGGGTCAGTGGTAGATTCATGGGTAAGGGGAGGAACCAGAGCTGTTCCCAGCCAATGCTCTGGACCACTTGTCAGTTTCAGGGATTTGAACCCTTGTGGCCCAGCACAGTGTGCAATTGCCGTGGACACCAAATTCTTCCTGCACCTTCGAAAGTACAAAGCAGTACATGTCCATGCACGTGATTTCTCCTCAGCGTGGCTTCCTTTGAGCCGCCTGCCTTATGACAAGGTCACGAAACAATCCACTCTAACATCCATAGTGTACAGAGTGCACAGCACCAATGGGTGAGCACTGCACAATTCAGTGCAATCCCTCAGTAGCCAATTTACCAAATTATTTCCCAGAGTATATACCGGACTCAAGACTAAGTAAGACTAAGAGCTGAACAGTGAATAGCTCTTGCCATGTGATTGCTCTGTTACAGGTCACCCAGGGCTCGTGGTAAGCCCTGGACATGTTTACTCATGTGCACGCCGTTTTAGATGCAAGAAGCTTGACGTAATGAGCAATGCTGGACTGGATAATCGTCTCCCAGGGTGCCACGGAACAGGTAAACACTCGTCCCTTGCTGATTAACACATTGGATTTTTCACTGGTTTTCATGCGACATATCCATTTCAGGAAAATGCCCTTTTTATTTTTACGCTCTCGTCGTTCTGAAGCCGCTATCGCTCATGGGCTGCCTCGTAATCTGTAGTGCCGGAATAGCCGTAGACAGACAGACAGACAGACAGACAGACATACACACACATATATATACACACAAACAATAAAAGTACCGCAAACCTTGTTGCACAAGTGCACCAAGGGTTATAAACACCAGCATTGGTAAGAGTCCCATTTATACCTGCTGTACAGTTGTGACTGCATGTGTGATGGCCTCTCCAGCCATGGAGTATGAGGCATTGTCTGACAGGCAACTGGACACCCGCAGCACTGTCTGCAGCAAGAAAGATAACACTCTCAACTTATCTATTTCCCTGGGACTTCTTTGAGAGCTTTTGTTTGTAAAACAAGGCCCCCTTAAAAGACTGCCAGGACTCCATATGTATTATAAACACTACTCAGAATTGGTTCAGGGACACTTATCATAATGCTTTCAGTCACACTATTTATCAAACATGACTGTTCTTTCAGTCACACCGTGTTTGACTGGTATAGTACCTGAGCAGCATCCACAGGTAGGTCACGGTGCTCTCCATTGTACAGTCTCACTGTGAATGCGTAAGCATAGAGTACGTTCAGGACACTGTAGCGAACTAGAGGAGAGGCCTTTCCATCCTGGATTGAGAGTTTACAACGATTCAATGTCACAGTACAGTTACTACTCTGTATAGCTATAATTGGCATGTGTCGAATTTGTTCTGTTGTTCTGTAAACCTCAGAAACAAAGTGAATTCAAAAAGTTTTTAGTAAACCACACATTTTTGATAATGATACAGAGAGACTAGTGACTAACACTGACTTTGACAAGGGTACCCAGTGGGGGAAGGTTTGGCAGAATGTCTGGAACAGAAACAACATCAGCTTCTCCAGTCTTATCAATAACAACTACTGGTTTCACAACCTACATATGTATATATACAGCAGTCAGGTAACAACTGATTCAAAGAACCACCTGCGTGGAATGTCATGTTTTCATCAATTCCCGGACTGAAGAAGTTTATTTTGTGCCGCGATTCACGATAAAAAGGTTTTCAATCTCAATTGTATGTTTTCTTACTAACACCTTGCCGAACCCTTATCTTATCACATGTAGCTACCAGCCCATTCTGGGAAGTTTGTTACACGGCACTTTCGACTTGAAATACCCAAAGTTCTACACCTTTGCATCATTTTTTGAGCCGTGCAACATGAAGGAACTTGTTGGAATAGTATGGCTGCTGGTTGCTGCAGTGGGGATGTCAGCGTCTGCAAACGAGACTACGATGACAGGAGACACTCAATGTCCCCCATGGCAGTCACTAGATAGAGCCAGCAACTCGTGCAAGTGTTTTAGAGTACCAGGCTATTTTGTAACATGCAGCGAAAATCCTTATTTCCTTCAAATACAAGAGTGCTACTGCATGACACACAAGCAGCAGAAGACCCTGGTTGGATCTTGTCTGTACACCTGCCACCGAGGAGAAAAAAGTACCAACTTATTAAACCTCACAGCTGACTCCATGTCTGAATTGAACAAGGAAATGTGTGGGCTATTCAAACGTACAGGCCAGATGTGTGGTGAGTGTATTCCTGGCCATGCCCCACCAGTCTACTCGTATACCCTCTCCTGTGTCCCCTGTACTGCCAGCAACTGGGGCAAGTACTTGGCAATCTCCCTCCTTCCGTCTACGGCCTTCTTTGTCTTTGTCCTACTGTTCAGGATCAGTGCCACTTCCCCGAGCCTCAGTGGATTCATTCTTTTCAACCAAATCCTCACCTGTGCTTCTACCATGAGAGCGTTGGAGATAAACCTGGAAAACAGGGACAAGTTTACGCCGGCAGGAAGGACTATCACAGAGGTGTTTGTTTCAATAAGTGGTGTGTGGAATCTTGACTTTTTTCGCCTAGTCTATCCTCCATTTTGCCTGCAGCCAGACACAAATGACCTCCAAGTTCAGGCAATGGACTACCTCACTGCAGTCTACCCTCTTGTGCTTATTTCTCTGGCCTACCTCCTGGTCCTGCTCTACGATCGGAATGTTCGTTTCGTTGTCTGGCTGTGGAAGCCAGTTGTGCCCCTCTTCATTAGGCTCCGGAGACAGTGGAACATCAAACACTCACTAGTAGATGCCTTTGCTACTTTCCTTCTCCTCTCTTACGTCAAGATTCTCAGCGTGTCAGTTGACATCCTCCTGCCCACTGTTTTCTTCGACCGCGATCGCTTCCAAGGGCCCACCTTCTCTCCCTTTATCCAAGGAAGCGTGTCTTACTTTGGCACTCAGCATCTTCCCTATGCCTGTCTGGCCCTCTTCTTTCTCCTCATTTTCACACTGCTCCCAATGGCCCTCCTGTTCCTCTACCCCTGCTCCTGTTTCCAACACTTTCTCAACTACACAGGCTTCAGATGCCAGACCCTACACATCTTCATGGACACCTTCCAGGGACACTACAAGAATGGAACCGATGGAGGCCGCGACCTCAGGTTTTTCTCAGGAATCTATCTTCTCATAAGAGGCTTAGTGTACGCATCAACCGCCTTGGCATACCAGATATCGAGTTACGGCTACACCACAATGTTTCTTATTGGTTTTACAGCAATTGTTGCCTTGGCTCGCCCTTTTAAGAAGTTCAGGTACAATTTTAGCGATGTTTTCTTCCTGGCCATCATAACCATGCTGTTTGTGAGCTTGATATCCTTCAGCTTTTCTCAAACTTTCATTACAGAAAAAGGCCTGATGCCTCCATCCTTTGTGTTGATTCTTGCTACCATCATTTATATAAACATATTGCTGTTCTACTGGATCAAGACAAACAGCCGGCTTTTAAAATGCTGGAATAAAGTGTGCCAGAAGCAACGATGTCTGCAAACCGGAAGACATGAAAATACACACTTACTCTCTTCGTAACTTTACAATAACATTAAACAGCCCCTAGCTAGCTTGTGACATAAACAAAACATTGGGTGTAGAGAAGTGATGCATACCTCCAAGAAAGAAGCATCTAACTTAATAGTCTAAAGTGTATGGCTAGGTATATAGCTGCTAATAAATATGGAACTACATACTCATTAGTTGGTGTTTTTGTACTTCAGTAGTGCATATTCCACTGATAACCATCATTGTTGCTAAAACCCAGCAGGTTCTCATGAGTTCTAGGAGGGCTAAAGTAACCGTTACTTCCCTACTTTGCAGTGGTTCTTTAGGCCAATTATTTCTGCACATGAATAGCTCATTCGAACATCAGCTGACGCACACAGTATACTTTACTCTTGTGTGTGTCAGTGTGCTGGTCTGGCAGCCGAAAGAGAATAATAAAGTGGTGGCTAAAGTCTTGTAGCAAAAAGTAGGACAGGCCAACCAACAAAATAATAGTAAGACGCTGATTCGAGGTAACTACGCGCGGTAGAAAGCCGAGAGCTCCGGCATTGTGGCGCCCCGAGCGCAGCGAGGACACTACCCCTGGGGCACGAGGCCGTATCTACCAGCGCGTATCAGCTTCACGTTGAGCGTTCTGGCTTTCCTGCGCCATAAAATGCAGCGGCAAGGGCGAAGCGGCAGAAAGACACGCAGTAATGACTCCGATCCGCCTTCTTTCCCTGCGCGCGCATGGTCTGCGCGTGCGCTTGGACGACGCGCGTCAATGTAGATTCAGTTGTTGTTTACATGTACATTTTGTTATGTTTTCCTGTTTTAACTGTAGGGTTTGTAGTTTCTGTAGGTTTAGTAAACCCCATCGAGGTTTACCACGGGATTTAGTAAACCTCGCCTTTGCAAACTGTCAAACCTAGCTCACTCTAATCATGAATCATGAATAATGGAACTGGACTAGAGTAACCTATCAATTATCGGCACCCTCACATTATCGGACGGCCGTGGAGACGTAATGGAAAGTAGTTTTTGTTACATCTGTTTGTAGCCATTATACCTAAGCTAATACTATCTATAAAACCAAGTTCCTGCCTCGAAGCATCCGGCCGTGACACCCGCTAAAACTACGGTGTCCGATGGTCCCGACCATCGGATGGTAATACCAAATATCGGACACGCCGCTTGCGTTCGAGAAGGCAGCAAGCTAATCGAGTCAAATCATGGTCAGCAACTAGGCCTACCTTCCTTCTACAAAACATGTAAATACGAGCTTCGTTAGCTTTTCCGTGACTTCAGGGCAGGCGTAATTTTTTACTCTATACTGGACTATACTGGAAGAGTGCAGTAAAATAGTAAATGCTCAGTAGAGGCCAGGACTACATGTTTTGCCACAGAGTCAGTGACTCACCCTCCACCAGGGAGTGTGGAGAGGGATGAGAGAGGAGAGGTGGCCACTGGCCATTGCAGCCCGGAACTGCTCCTGCTCTGACCTGCTCAGTTTGTTCCACACTGCCTCCGGGCTCTCAGCATCTGGGATAACACAACAGTTTTATACTGCTAACAAACTGTGTTGGTAATAACGCTACACTGCCACTGACCAAATACGTCTCTTTTTCTGGTTGATAAATTACTTCGTATGTCTCGAATTCTTAGAGTATAATAGTATTTACATGGAGTATCGGCTAGTACATGCCCAAAAATGATACCTGCTATGAAGTAGCTAGAGTTACCTTTTGAGAGTACTAGTGTAGTTCTAAAGGTCGTGCAATGGTTGGTACAAGGTACAAGATAAATCATTTCACTATAATAATTATATATATATTTATGTACGTAGGTTCTCAGATTTATGCGGTGCGAAGCTTACAAGTTCACAGTACATCGGAGGGATAGGAAGTCTAATACAAGAAAAACATTTATCCGATTCCTCACACAGCATGCCTGAGCTGTACACACTTTGTACCACTATAGCAAGGTACAATGCTGCTATATGACCATAGCAACACTGTAATGATTCAGTGCCACTATTATTGATCCCCATGCTAACCTAAGTCCACACCAGCAAGTCTCTCTTCTAGAGTGGCACATTCTCCTTCTCCTCCCTCCTCCTCTTCCATACCCTCTTCTCCTGCCCTTCTCAGGATCTCCATCATCTTACTCTTCTCAGCAGTACTGATGGAGTGAACAATGATCAAAGTCGGTTAGTGCTGGCACAGTGACTGACAGAGATTAAGTTGTGGCACACAATCTGCCAGCATCACAGGAAAAACATAATACATTTTCTTATATAATAATCTGCGAGGCACTAGACGAGACTACAGAGCAAGGTGATACTGAGCAAGGTGATACTACTCCTGCACATACCTTATCTTCTGGGACTGAAGCTCAGTCATAAAACACTCTCGATAGAAATCCTCAGAGCACTGTGCATGTTTCTAGAAAGAATAAGAAAGAAAGTTTTATATTATCCTATTGGCTATCACATGAATATCTCTTGCACCCACCTCTGATTTATAGCAGCCGAGGGAGCAATACTGCACATTGCATCTTGGGCACGTGTACTTTGCAAACTGTACAAGACATCTGAACAAACAAGAAAGTTACCTAGACTAATGGAAGCCCATGGCTACTCTTACAGAGAGCAGGTGGCCGTTTGCCGTGGCTCTAGTCCGAGATTCCCTTCCCCAGACTGCATCTTGAAACTACAACCGGAGAACTTTGACCTTCAACGCGTATAAAAGGGGGAGTATCCGACCGCTGAGTATTGTGAATTATCGGAGCGACTCGCCCTTCTGAAATCGTTCTGACGAAGAAATCATGGCGTGCTTTTCTAGAGGATTTCAGGGTATATTCAGAGCTCATAGAGATGGAGGAGCATTCTCCCAGAGATGGAGTTCAATCAGCGTAAGTAGCTAGGGATATTGGGCCTATCGCTGCTTTTGCTGCGCGTTCAGGCCGTGTGCGTGCTGCTGCTATAAGTACCGTAAGCACCCGTGTCTCTAACAAGGTATTTTTTTAACTTTATACTAGAGGTCACTGTCGGTGAGCAGCAAACTCAACGCAGAGTTCTTCAACAGCTCTCAGGAGGCAGTGTGGGACATTGGTGATGACACAAAGATCCTTGCTGGAGGTAGCTAGATATAAATGCTCTTAGTTTATCTTGTGGTAGCTTGGATGGATGAGTTTTTAAGCATGATCAATGTTACACAACCAGTGACGAGGAGGGTATAGCTAATTTGGGGTCATGGGTGCATCCTGCATTCCTGAACTCTTTGGAATGCATTGATTGGAGGTCAGTGACCCGTGACCTGAAATTCATTGCTGTCAGAACCATTAAACATATCCTGTTCCTCAATGATTCAGAAATTATTGCCCCTTTGCGTCTTGTGTCTGTCTGCACACAGGTTTTGGACTGGTTGGGATTCCAGAGAACCTCATCAGGGCTCTGAGAGTGACTGGACCCAAGTTCCTGACTGTTGTCAGCAATGAAGCTGGGTGAGGGACAGCTTGCTTCATGAACTATGTATGGTGTAGTGTGTATGTTTGAATACCTGTGAATGTTGTGGTAGAACACTTGAGAGTAACTATTTTTGTAGAGATGGGGACAGTCTTTCTTATTAACCCTCGATGCACATGCACAGCGAGGGTTACAGACTTGGTTCGTTAGTATGTATGTCTGTCTGTCTGTTCTGCCACTAGGAGCAACGAGACAACAAAAGAGTGATACCAACAGGTTCAGCACTGTATTATACACTGGCTTGATTTTAAATTTGGTGATTTTCGTGAAACTATTGTACTGTGTTCGGGAGTTATGGCGTGAAAACCAAGTGAAAATCAATATGCAAATTAGCACAGGCTTACCTTGACTGGATCTGCTTGCTTTGCGTACCTTAGAGGCACCAGAAGTTTCGACTCCCGCATCTAGTATATAACTAATGTCAGACTCACAGAGTGCTACGAGAGACTACAACAACAGCGTAGCCAACCAATCAATTAGCGGTAGGGGCCCGCTCATCAATATGGGGGTGTCAAAACACATGCATGCTTTGAGCCAAGGATTTTCATTTTAGTACTATAATATATACAGTTTTGAACCGCCACCACTCCAAGTGTTGGGTGTGGTCTGATGGATAACGACTCACACACTAGATCGAGAGGTCCCTGGTTCGGTCCCAGGTCTGTGGTGTTTTTTATATCATGTAATGCGAGTGTTGATATAAGAAGAACGTTTTTTCATCACTTCTCATGGCCAGCCCAAGTGGCTAAGTGGTTAGAGACGTGGGGACTGTCACATAAGGTGCCCGGTTCGAATCCCGGACCCGCACTGAAACTGACAGATGGTCCAGAGCATTGGCTGGGAACAGCTCTGGTTCCTCCCCTTACCCACGAATCTACCACTGACCCACATACATCTCAAAGGACAGCGTATAGTTCGGCATAGCACTGCGTCCGTAGACGTCTGTCTGGAGAGATGGAGGGCTGGCCCATCATGTTTTTAAAAAACTTTTTTACCTAAAGGAATGGTGAATAACATTCACTTATCTTCATTTTTAATGTCTTTCTGAAGAGATGGAAGGCTAGCTATTTTTTTCAACAATAAAACAATCCGTGAATACAATCAGTTATCCTTTTTTACTGCACGGCCAGTAATGTTTGTATGCTTGCATCCTCAACATAATATATAACATTTTTCAGAATAATTGCCCTATATTACCATTGGTGCCCTATATACATCTTAACCAATGTTTATTGCGTACATAGGAGAGTACGTATATTCCATTCCCCAGCAATGATGAGATGGGACTTGGTATTCTGATAAAGAACCACCAGGTGAAGAGGATCGTCTGCTCCTTCATTGGCAACTGCCGTGAGCTGGAGAAGCAGTACCTGAGTGGAGACATTGAGGTGGTGTTGTCTCCGCAGGGCTCTCTGGCTGAGAGGATCAGGGCTGGCGGTGCGGGCATCCCTGCCTTCTATACCCCCACCGGCTTTGGGACCCTGGTCCACAAGGGAGAGCCCATCAAGTTTGATGACAAGCAACACGTGGAGATAGAGAGTCGGGGGAAGGAGGTGAGTACGTGTTTAATCAGCTACCAAATTGGATAAGCTTAACATTTTTACCCCATGATGATAACGCCACTGGATATGGAGTGTGGAGTATTTTTGGCCTACTGAGGCTAAATAGCTACATTCTGCAGTAACAATGTGTAGCCAACTGCCTCTAAACAGTAATGAATGACTTCCCTTACTTAGCCTGTCATTTTGTCGTGCAATTTGTATATTATGCTACAGATAGCAGTGTGACTACTGTTTGTTTGTATGTCTCCCTTTAGCACCGGGTGTTTGCAGATCATCACTACATCATGGAGGAGTCCATTACTGGAGACTTTGCTCTCGTGAAGGCCTGGAAGGCCGACATATACGGGAACCTAGTTTTCAGAAAGTCAGCCAGAAACTTTAATATTCCCATGGCAAAAGCAGCGAGATGCACCATTGCTGAAGTGAGTTCTGTGCTCGCAGGCAGTGTAGCTGGTGTCATGGTATGATGATTGGTGTCCAGGTGGAGGAGGTTGTAGATGAACCGCTTAAACCCGAAAACATTCATCTTCCCAGCATCTATGTTCAGAGAGTGGTAAAAGGAGAGAGATATGACAAAGTTATAGAGGTACATTACACTGCTGTAGTTGTAGCATTGAAGAGCCTGTTGTCTATAATGCAGAGGCGGACGACGCGAGCCAGGGGGCAAGAGTCTACCAGATTGACACCCACAAACGACCGCGAGAGGCAAAGGGATAGGATTGTGCGCAGAGCAGCCCTCGAGTTCCATGATGGCATGTATGGTAAGAGTAAAAGAAAGTACACATATGTGTGTAAAAATGTACAACATGGCTGCTATCTTTCCTCTGTTCAGTTAACCTGGGTATTGGTATTCCGATGCTGGCCAGCAACTACATTCCTAAAGGGATGAGGGTGGTCATACACAGCGAGAACGGTGTCCTGGGCATGGTGAGTCCAGTGCAGGGCTGAGCATGTCCTCACTTACCACCTGTTTCTGTAGGGCCCATATCCTTATGAGGGGGAAGAAGACTGTGATCTCATTAATGCAGGTTTGTCTTTCTGTTTCTGTGTATTCTGCAATATCTGGGTAATGTCTCGCCAACAGGGAAGGAGACTGTGACTCTGATAGATGGGGGGTCCTACATGGACAGTGCTGAAGTGTTTGCAATGATCAGAGGGTCAGTTTCCTTCAGATCATTTGTGACATGCACACAGCAGGCCATAGGTTGATTGATATGTAGTGCATGGATAGTAGCATGCAGTGGTCATGTTCCAGGAGATATACTTTTCTTGTGTTTGACATAGGAATTAGACAGAAAATATTCTCCAAGACGTTGCTATGATAATTATTATAATAGCTGTGATGCAAGGGTATATAAGCTGTACTGCAGTTGCCCTGAAATTATGTGTCTCTTATCTCCATTACTACAGTGGACATTTGCACATGACAATGTTGGGGGCCATGCAGGTTAGCCATTCAATACAATAGTGGGACAGTTGTTAGTTTGTTTCCCACTATAGGTGTCTAAAGATGGGGACCTAGCCAACTGGATGATACCGGGGAAGTTGGTGCGGGGAATGGGAGGGGCTATGGACCTAGTGGCTCCTCACGAGAAGACCAGGGTCGTTGTCACCATGGAACACACTGCCAAGGTCTCATACAGCATCTGTAGCACCCGAGTTAAGGGCCCGAACTTGCCGTGATTGGGTGGAATTTTCACATTTTGTGAAGAGTTATGTTACCCACGCCTCCATTTCTTGCAGAGCATGATTTCGCATGATTTCGTAGATGGCTTACTAGTGAACGCATCTTGCAAGTTCATGGCATATGCAAGTGCTAGTAAACGTATGCAACATTATAACTACTGCACCAGGTTTCCCCCAGCAGTAAATAGCACATGCTAATTATTAACCCTGGTCTCCTTTATAGGATGGTTCTCCAAAGATCCTTGAAAGATGTGAGTATCCGATAACTGGAAAGAACTGTGTGGACCGCATCATCACCGAGATGGTACTATATTTTCATCTGGATAATGTGATAGGCAATGCTAAAACCAAGCTTGGGCAAATGTTAATAAGTGATTTTTGTAATCCTGGTCAATTAATTCTAACACCAGCATCAACATGAGCTAATGTGTTGATGCAGTGTGTGATGGACAGAGTGGTTGGCCGTGGGTTGGAGGTGGTGGAACTGGCTGATGGTGTGTCACTGGAGGACATCAGGTCTTGTACCGGAGCTACCTTTGAGGTATGATCATAATAGTAGACAATACCAAAGAGGTAGGTAGCTATATAATTAACCCTCGGCACGCATGCGCAGCGAGGGTTACGTTCTTCTGTCTGTCGACGCTTATGGCACTACAGGCTACGAGGCGGCCCATTAGCGATACCAGCGGCTTCAGAACTACGCGAGCCTGAAAAATAAAAGGGCGATTTTCCTGAAACGACTGCATTCGAGAGCGACAAACTGGCCACCGAGTAGGGGTGTGGAAATTATGCCGGGCATAATTTGGGAATTTTTTGGGGCTGCTCGAATCCGAGAATATTCCAGGAATAATTTCTATACTAGGAAGGCGCACGCGCATATTTTGCCTAGCTAGTCGCGCCAATGTGTCCGATTGAGGCCGCTCGTGCGCGCGCTCTACTGACTGCGCGCGAAGCCTGACTTCCTACGAATCTGTGCGCACGGCGGAAGCTAGACTTCCTACGAATGACAGAAGTTACACTTCCTTTTGGTGACTAATTGACATTCCTAAGCGTGACTAATTGACGACATACATACGCCAATTATATACTGTGTTCAAAATTTCAAGCATAATTTGGTAAAAATAGGAGCATAAATTGCACATAATGGAAGAATCCAGGAGTAGAATAAAATTCAAATATTTGAGCATAATTTCCTCAGCCCTACCACCGAGTTGTCACGGTGTGGCCCAACCCATCATTAAGCGGTGCGCATGCGCGATCAACGCGGTGGCTGGCTCACACACCTCGACCTGATCTGTGTACCTTGGAGGCACAAGAAGCCACAGCGAAGGGCGTGTATCGACTCCCGTAGCTAGCCCGTGTCAGACTCTCTGCGAGCTACTAGCTGGAGACCGCGGGTAAACACCAATAGCCAGCCCAGCCCGGCCCATCCATTCGGTACCGCGCATGCGCAGTTCGCCGAGGGTTTGCACTTTAGTGCACGTCTATTATTATTTTTACTTCACATGAGCCCTAGAAAGAATGTCATAACTTCTTGAATTGGACTATTGAAATCGTTGCAACTTGTTGATTCTGATGATAAATATCCTTCAATACCTCACCACAGTCAGAATTCAGCTGTATGTCCCATATTATAGCTATGACAAGTACACCATAAGTAAAGTACCCAATAGCAGTATATACCTGTGTGGCACGACCAGCCTTGTGCGTGGCAATGCTCATCTCTCTGTGACTCTGGCTGAGTCTCAAATTTTCCACTTGTGTGCATACACTTTTATACGAATGACACGGTAAGATTACGTAATGAATAACGAGTAAATAGTCTACATACAGTACGGGTGTTACATCTGTACAAAAAACTTGTGGGGCTCAAAATAATGGGCTTGGGCAATGATAGCTCTTATTTCAGACAACAATTCTTGCAGGTATCTGATGATATGCGACCAATGCAACAGATTGAAGTGTAGCCATTTTCTACCGTCGCAAGAGTCATTTTTATAGCTTCTCTAATAATATTATTGCTGAAAAAACATTAGTTTCATGCTGTCAGCCAAGTACTTTTTAGTATTTCAGATTTCAATTTTTCATGTAATAATTATATTGTAATGTTGCGTACAATTGGTATATAGTAAGATGATTATTGGCAATCAGACCATGGGAAGCTCCATAACTGCTTGGTCCTACAGCAGTGCTCACAGGCAGTGCAGCCCTAACAGAAGATGTGCTCACTTGGAACGGCACTAGTTGGGGAGTTAAAGTTCCCTCTGTCCTCTGATACCAGATCCTCATGGGAGAACTACAGGAGAGAGATGTGAGCTCTACATTTTTGTGGCCTTTAGCTACTTCTCTTGCGGTCTGATCAGCACATGGCGCCATAGCCTGTTGCACAACATTTTGGCGACCCCCTCCACCAGCCATAGTACAGTATAGTAGAGGCGTATTGTGACGCACGCAAAAGTGCCCCCGCGCACGCCGCCCCCAGAGCTGATCTGAGAGAGGGCGTGGACCCTCGGCCGACGAGCCAAGAAGCTTCGACGCCTCACACGCACATACATAGTGTATACTATGTCTGCCGGCGGGCCAAAGTCTAGGCAGGGCAAAGCTTCGGCGCGGGGTATATGGTGGGACTTCTCGTCTGGGTCAGCGTCAAATCGCAAACTTCATCGTAAACCCAGTTGCCAGGAGAGCGTTGATGGGGAGCGCTGCAGGGAGATGTCTCGTTCTTCCACTTCTCCGGCACTGGGGACGGCCAGAGGGTCTTCCCCAGCCGACAGTACTAGCTCTTCGACCAGCGGGAAGGCTGATCAGGTGGTGGTGGGTGTGTGCGCCATGAACAGCAAGGTGTGTTGTTGTGAGTGTGCGTGTAGCTACATACTGCCGTACAATGTGACCTTTATTGAGGGCACATTTTATTATGGTTAGAGTATGGCAGGATGTGGCTCTGTGCTGTTTTTCAGGGCCAGGTATGGACTTCCACTTGTCTTTTCCCTATTTGCAGACACTGGCCCCTCCCATGCAGAGCATACTGTCCCGCCTACAGCACTATGACTACATCAAGATCGTGGTGTTCTCTGACGCCATCATACTTAAAGACAGGGTAGAAGACTGGCCCCTCTGTGACTGTCTCCTTGCCTTCTTCTCCGAAGGCTTCCCTCTCCAAAAGGCAGTGGACTATGTCAGACTGCGCAGACCCTTTGTCTTCAATGACCTCAACATTCAGTTCACTTTACAGGATAGGTCAGTCGCTATCAGTGTTAACTGGCGAGTGAAGCGAGTCATTTCAATGCGGGAATTTTCTATGTATATATACTTATACTGTGACGGACTCTGGGCACTGCACATACCGTAATGTTCTACGTGATTCTAAATACGTGATGCAAAACACGTGCGAAATATTGAACTGCTCACGCTCGGTCACCAACAATTAATTGCATTCCTCTAGTTATCTGTTCCGCTGAATTTCATCCACACACTTCCTCAATTGACGAAGTGGCTTCTGGTTTTTGTTACAGATCAAAAGTGTACGATATATTGAAGCAGAGCGGGATTCGAGTTCCCCGCTATGCAGTGTTAAGGAGACCTAATGGTACGTAATAAGGAGCACCAACTCTGAAATCTCTCTAAAATTGGTGTCCAATGCGTGTACAAATGTAGTTGTTTGTAGCATATGCTGTACAATTCTTTTTGACCAATGACTGTGCAAGCTGTGTGGGCAAGAGTGAGCTTAGTAAAGTCAACTTGTAACTCAGAGCCGACTCGTGCTCTTCCGTCTCAGTGTCTAGAGACAATGGCACATGAGTATCATGTATAGTGTCACAATGCAGTCATGCAGTCATGCATGTGCTGCATGTAAAAGAGACAAGGGACAGTTACTCCTAGCCCAGGTGCACGCTCAGAGTGCATACTGCACTATAAATACTTGTCTGCTGTTCTACATGAGCTGTGAGTATCTGTTATCCCCTCCCTACATAAGATGAACTAAGTGAGCCTACCAAGGACATTATAGAGGTGAACGGGGAAGCGTTCCACAGGCCATTTGTGGAGAAGCCTCTGTCGGCGGAGGACCACAATGTTCACATCTACTTCCCGTCTGACTATGGTGGTGGCTGCCAGAAACTCTTCAGGAAGGTACGTACGAGTCTCATTTTACCATTGTAGAAACCACCAATACCAAATATACGTAGTTCAAAATCACTGACACTTTTCCCTCACCAGTGTACCGTAGGAACTAGCAATTCAAAGTTACTCACTGCCCATTTCCCTTCAGTCACAACATGCCCCCCATTGTGATTCTATTTCCCCCAAGGTCCTGCCCTAATTGGTCTGTTCACTCAATGTACATTCCAATGAGGTATAATATTTTCCACATCCAATGGGGATGCTAGGCACAACCCTCTGGGTATGGATGTCAACACAAGATGAAGATATGAGCTGCTTGGGTTGGTATAATATGTACATATCTAGAGAGTTCCATTAACTACACTATAAGGCTATGCCTTTATTCATGTTCTTCACCTTGTTCTTTCTCTGAATTACGCATGCTCCCTGTGGATCCCCCGACTGGCCGGTGACTAGATTGGTAACCGGAGCAGCTCCTACTGCTCAGAGAGCCGCGTCCGTCGGGACGGGTCCTACATCTACGAGGAGTTCCTGGCCACGGATGGTGTGGACGTGAAGGTCTACACTGTCGGTCCAGACTATGCCCACGCTGAGGCCAGGAAATGCCCCGTGAGTGACATAGTATACATATACACAAACATGAAAAAATGAACAAAGTATGTGCTAACACTGAAACTGACACTAGGTGAAGTGGCTTTCTTCTAGTTGACCAATCATATTTGAGTATTTCAAACTGGCAATAATGATAATAATGATAATGTATGTACACCAACTTTTCAGCTAAACATGAGGAGGCTTTTGATTCATTAACAAGTGTTTGCAGTTTACATACATACATCACTGGGCATTATTCTGTGAGAGGACTGGTGGTCCATAATGTACTGTATTGTGTATCATGTAATGTCTGTTGTGTGGTGTCCACGGCAGAGTCTGGATGGTATAGTCCAGAGAGATGACAAGGGACTGGAGAAGAGGTTCCCTGTCATCCTCACTGCAGAGGAGAAACTGATGGCCAGACAAGTCAGCCTCGCATTCAAAGTATGTATCTTTGAGAATTGTAGGTATACTGAAAGTGTCAAAATAGTGTTTGATTGGCGAGAGAAGCGAGCCCACCTAGGCATCTGAATGTGGAATTGTACTGTATGTAACAGTGAACTGACACACAGACCAACATACCGTAATGTTTACGTGATTCTAGATACGCGCGAAAATATTGAAACGCTCGCACCATTGAGTAATGTTCTACGTCATTCACAAAACACGTACGATCTGCTCGCGCTCGCTCGCCAAACAATGCATACAGTCCTCTAGTATTTCTACGAACGATGCGCAGAACATAGTGTCATCCATTTGCTCTGCCTTTAAGGCTGTTCACTGCACAATTGGCCTGGGGCTATAGTGGCTTCTAACAGTTTTACTGAAAGGTTGTATACCTTGAAGCTTGGCCTGCCAGCGCTAAGCAATGAGTGCTAATCATCTGAGATTTAACTGTTTGTGAAGACAAAGCATTTCTTGGCTACTTTTCTCAGTAAGTGGGTCACTATGGCACTATTCCATGAGTGCATAAAGCCAAGATGTAGTGTAAGAATCTCCAACCTTGTGGGTTTGAAAATGGCTTGGTGGTGGGTGACCTGATATTGTGTAACTGTAGCATGCGGAATTTGTTTAAGCACCTGATATTCCAATACTCTGATGTGGCCATAAAATATGTTGTCTGGGGCGATTCCCATTGCATATGGGGTGACACTGGGTAGTTATGGGATGTTGTGTAACTCTGAAGCTAAATTCCACCACTGCCACTCTGATGCGGCTGTATACAGTAGTCTCCTGGCCAGTGGCCAGTGAGGCATGTTGTGCAAAGCCTAGAGCATTTGTGCATGTGGCACAAACCTTTAGGGCTCTTCCTCAAAGAAAAGAATTTTTTAACTTACAATAAAAAAAAAAGTCATAATAATTAGTGTTCTACACGATCAGTGGAGTGATTTCTACAATTCCCCATGCAGCAAACTGTGTGTGGATTTGACCTTCTGCGCTCCAATGGGAAGAGCTATGTGTGTGACGTCAACGGCTTCAGCTTTGTGAAGAAATCTGAAAAATACTACGACGACTGTGCCCAGATACTGCTGTAAGAACATTCAGCACCTCTTCAAGACGTGTATTGCATTGCGCGAAACATATTCAAGTTGGTAGAAGTAAGGCTCCAGGCATGACTCCTAGGAGCTATTGAGATTTTGTATGTTAGAGTCCAAGTGACTTGGTACATGTTGATATAGTGTAGGTGTGCATTTACTGCAAAGTCTTCTCTCTGTACTACTTACCTGCAATACTTACCTGCAATACTTACCTGCAATACTTACCTGCAATACTTACCTGCAATACTTACCTGCAATACTTACCTGCAATACTTACCTGCAATACTTACCTGCAATACTTACCTGCAATACTTACCTGCAATACTTACCTGCAATACTTACCTGCAATACTTACCTGCAATACTTACCTGCAATACTTACCTGCAATACTTACCTGCAATACTTACCTGCAATACTTACCTGCAATACTTACCTGCAATACTTACCTGCAATATGTATGTACACCGGATATAACATGCGCAATTGGACATACAGACGTATTATTAACAGTCCGGTTTGGAACCACTAGATTAGCTCGCTCCCGCTCATCAATATCACTACTAAGTCAACAGAATAATTACCTGTAATTCCAATAACTTGAGGATAACGGGTAATTGTCACTTCCTTTATTGTGTATATTACAGAGAGATAATCACGAGTCGTTTTGCTCCGGAATATTTCCCCAACATCCCTCCATCAGTTGAGTACCTCGCCGAGGATGTCCCTGTACCCATTCCCAAGACCGACAACAACAAGTGTGTGTGCATACGGTGTAATTGGCAAGCGAAGCGAGCCTAAGTACCTAGTCGTTTCAATGCGGGAATTTTCATACACATTTATCTGTATGTGTGACGGCTCTGTCTGGCACTGCACATATACCGTAATGTTCTACGTGATTCTAAATGCACACAAAACACGTGCGAAATTTTGAACTGCTCGCGCTCACTTGCCAACAATGCGTTGCATTCCTCTAGTATGTTATGAGATCTGACAAGTGTATGTGTATGTACGTATAATTATACAGCTCTAAGGACGTCTTTGAAATAAGGACAACCTTGTACTCAAGAACAGTTCTGTCATGTGATTTAAATAGGGGCACCTCTCATTAACCCTTGGCGCACATGCTCAGTGAGGATTACTGTAGTTGGGTTTGTGTGTCTGTTACTCGACATCTCACTTCTCGAGTGTTTGTTCGTCTCACAAACGATACGACCTACTAAACGGGCAATGAAGGTCAGAACGCTTGTGGGGTTTTCTCTGCAAATGCTCCGTTGCAAACTAGAGCGCTTCCAGTATTGTATGGCTAATGCCGGTAGTCGCCATTTTATCGCTGGCGGATAATGCGCATGCGCTTATATTTAGCACAGGCTTATATACCCCGACCGGGTCCGCTTGCTCTGTCTATCTTGGAGGCACAAGAAGTCACAACGAATGGCGCGTATTGACTCTCGCGTGCTATCTACTACTAGTAGCTAGCCCGTGTCAGACTCGCTCTGCGAGCTATGTACTACTTCGCCGAGGGTTTGCACTTTAGTGCTTTTCATTGAAACCTTTATTTGTCTCATTGCTGTCCAGACTTGTTCCACTGTCAATGAACTCATCATATGTACACAATATATATCAATAAGTACACTTACTGCATGTGAAACTGTTGTCCTCTGTGTGGTCCAGGGACCAGCTGCGCTGTGTGATAGGCATCATTCGTCACGGAGACAGAACTCCCAAGCAGAAGATGAAGATGATCGTGAGCCACAAAAAGTTCTACCAACTCTTTGAGGAGATGAACGGATATACCACGGGACACATCAAAATCAAGGAACCTCAGAAGATGCAGGTAAAATTGTACCCTAAAACCATTTGACTCGTTGACTTAACCATGAGATGAAGAATACCCTGTATCACGTGAAAAGTGTAAACCCTGGGAATAGCTACAGCCAAGCCTTTTCCCTTGTCGTTGCATCCTTGCAACGTGAGTAGTATTCTTCGTATTAGTGGTAGTGTCAATGTCATTCTGCCAAGGTTGTTGCATCTATCGCAGCAACTGCTGGACATCACTCGCTCTCTCCTGGAGCACCCAAACGGAGTGCAGGAAGAGGTGCACAAACTACAGCAGCTCAAGACTGTCCTGGAAATGTGAGTTTGTCTCTCTCTGGCCGTACATGAATCACAAACTACGTAGGAAGTGCTGATGCAAGGCAAGTGCGTACTACATCATCTCCCTAGGTAGACCCACGACGCTCTGCTCACTATGCAGAGTGCTCTACCCACTGAGCTTTAGCTACCAGGGCAGCTCGGCCAAAATAGTACAACACATACGTACACAAGGCAGAGGCCAAACGCTCTGTGCTCTGGCACAGAAACCTGCTATATACATAATAATTATGCTTTGCCAAAAGAGCTCAAAAGAGTTGTGAATTTTGCAAACTCTGCAGGTATGGCTACTTCTCAGGCATCAATAGGAAGGTGCAGTTCAAGCTTGTGACTCATCGACCTACACCCACCAGTCCCAAAGGTTTGCCCAGTGGTCTTTTGTTCGATTGTGTACGAATTGTTGGTGGACTGACTGAACTATGTATCCTGGAAGTGTAAATGTAATTGTAGTACACAAGCCATTGCTGCTTTCGTTAAGAATTTGATGTCATGAAGTCTCAATATTTCCTTCTAGATGACTTTTGTATAATGTTCATGTACACGTGATGAGTGATATATAATTGTAGTATGTTGTATGTTGTGTGTCTGTTAGGGCAAGGGTTGTTGCTGATCCTGAAGTGGGGAGGAGAGCTGACGGCAGCAGGCCAGAGGCAGGCAGAAGAGCTGGGCCGGGCGTTCCGCTGCATGTACCCCGGGGGAGAGGGGGAGTATGCCTCTCTCCCGGGGTCGGGGTTCCTCCGACTTCACTCCACCTACCGACACGACCTCAAGGTGTATGCCTCTGACGAGGGCCGGGTCCAGATGACTGCGGCTGCCTTCACCAAGGTGGCTGCTCTACTGCTGCATTAGCCATTTAACTGTGTTAATGCAGTGTTGCGAGCTTCTGGCTAGTATGTTTCTCAGCGTACCATGCCTCCCAATGTAACACACTGTATTTCGCATAAGCCCTTACCAATGGTAGTCAAAGTATTACTACAAGTCACACTTCTATCCATCCCTTTACTACGAAATAGGGCCACTGACTAAAACTCTGGTTTACCCACTATTTTTGTACTGTATGTTACAGTAGTACCATACTATGGTTGTTAGGGATTACTGGACCTTGAGGGGAGTCTAGCATCAGTCAGAACCCACCTGGTCAAGAGAGACCAACACGCCACTGACCTCCTCGACACCTCTAATGGGGCTGATGACATCATCAGAAGGTATGTGATTGCCATGCTTTCATACCTCACTCCAATGGTCCCTCCCCTTCCTGCATTAGAGCGTTGGTAGACAAGAAGATGCCTCCACCAAGGCAGAAGAAAGTCATTTCATAATCCAATCCCTTTAAAACACAAAATGTAGGGATGGGGTTATGAGTGACTTTCTGTCTTTGTGTAAGCTATGACGTCCGTAGTACATCCCCATTCATTTCATAGAAATGATTTTTCACCTTGCAATTACATAATTTGATGTTACATTCCACAAGGGATGGACGTCTACAAAAAATAATATTGTGTTCTCTGAGTGTATATGTATATAATGTTGGTGTCTCTGATTGCAGTGTAAAAGAGGATCTCCATCTCATGATGAGATCTGCTGAGGATTTCACTGAGGATTCCTATAAGACAGTAAGTGTGCAGCCTTTGATAACTTAATAATTGGTCTATATCATCTTCTCTACTATTGCCTTAGTCAATTGCACTTATATAGTACTAGGTTTTAGTACACAGATAGTCTCAAGCCCCTGTTTTACGCGGACAAAATTGAAAACTGGTTTAGGTTTACGAACCGGTTAAAAATGTCTGTGTAAACGGGGCTTAAGTTATATGAGATTTTACACCACATGCAATGGTTGATGGTGCTGTATGCCGTGTTGTGTCCGTCCCAGCTTGCTCCCACCAGGACCGATTCCATCCTGACTGCCATGCGACATGTGAGGAACCCGAGGATAGCCTGCGAGCTCCTCTACCAGCAGATCAAGTCCCTCACCGCTGAGATCAGGACCAAGATGGTCTCCCAGCCTAACAGTGAGCAACACATGGACATATAGACACATATTATTACCGGTCACATGACTTCTGACCAATCAGATGCGTGTGGAAAAGTGTGCATTAAATCACGTAATGTACACTTGTAAGTGTGCAATAACCAGATAAGGCACATTTTTACTAAAAGGTTTGCTGCGCTTTGACGCTCGATTGCCTATACACGTGCGCGCGTTGTCTGGAGGGAGGTCTATACATGACTTACATATGTAGTCAGAGGGCGGATAACATCGTTACTCACATTGTAGGCATCTTTCGTCGCAGGCGGTGTGTAGAGCTTGGCCACACAACACAACAGGAAAACTGTCTCTGCACACACAATATCACCCTACCAATGCAAATTTAGTTCAGTGACTTACTCAGAAATACTGGACTTTCACCTGTAGATTTATATACGCTTTACTAATATGCCCTCCCCCGCTTAAATGCTGAAATGGGGAGGAGAGGCAAACTGTAGCAAGCTGTTCCTCATTGGAACCCAACACTCACTGTTCCCTGCAGTACACCTGTATGCCGGGGAGTCACTGGGGGTCATGCTGCAGAGATGGAGCAAACTTGAGAAGGTATAGTACCATGGGGTGCATCTGGTACTAAATTGACTGGTGTTATGTTTTTTCATCCGCACAGGATTTCAAGGGGCCTAATGGCCAATTTGATATTAGCAAAATACCTGATATTTATGACTGTGTCAAATACGACCTACTGCACAACAGGTACTACATACAGGAAACATCCATACATCTATACTCTACATACTGCAGATGATGTCGTATACATGCTACATGTAAACCGCTCATTCTGTCCTGCAGACTGATGGGTCTGGACCGAAATAACCTCCATGTGCTGTTTGACAAGGCCATGTACCTAGCGGATATTGTCATACCTCAGGTACTGTAACTACAGTGTGCAACACCATCACAGTTTGTACCTCGTGGTTTCTGTGTCTTCTGCTTGTTTAGCCATCTTCAGCAGCCGCCGAATGAGTTTTCTCTTTGCTAAATGCCTTTACTTCACAGCAAGAATCCTCTCTTTTGAGGACTATTTGAAGTTATCTAATGCTTTAATAATTGACACATTTCTTAAAGAATGTCTTTACGTTTAGAAAAATAGGCACATTTGAAGGCACAAAGAAAGCAATGTATGTGGGCATAAAAGAGAAGAGAAGTTTGAGCATAATCTACCAAGGCCTAGTTAAGAGTTTTAAGAAGCTAATTATGGCTATAGCCCTGGCGTTGAACTGAGAGTGCACCTGGAGGCCTGCAAAGGGTTGTCATAGGGCTGGAGCAGGCCTCTCCATTAACTCCTGTAATAGCTGTCCCCTACGTGTTGTGGGTGTGTGTCCTAGTGTGAAGTATTAAATCTACGATGTACACATGTTGTCCCAGGAGTATGGAGTAACAAGGGAAGAGAAGCTAGCAATGGCAGAGATAATCTGCACCCCCCTCCTCAACAAGATGCAGTCTGACCTGCACCATGTTCTCTCCAACGAGAGCTCTGACATCAACCACAGACTGGACCCCCAGCTCTCCAAGCACATAGTCATCTCCCCCAGCAGACATGTCCGTACCAGACTCTACTTTACCAGCGAGTCACACATACACTGCCTCATCAACATCCTCAGATACAGCAGACTCTTTGGAGTGAGTCACAAATTGTTTTTCACTGCCCCTATATGCAACATTGTATTGGTACATAGGTTCAACTTCCAAAAATGTTACAGGTACATACGTAATCATGCAAACCCTGGTGTTGATTGACCCAGAAACATACCTACATGTAATATCGTGCCTCCCAGGGTATATATGTACACACTTCATGGGTAAGCAATTGCTGATTAGCAATTGGCTTTTTAGCTGGTTTTCACACTACATAATTATTCTTTAGAAAAATATATTTTTCCATTTCTTGTGGTTCTGAAGCCGTTTGTATCGCTCATAGGGTGCTGCGTAGCCTGTAGTGCCAGAATAGTCGTAGACACACAGAATAATGTTTAGAGACACAGACATGATATTGGTATAATATACTGACCAATAGTGGGTGGAAATAATATGCTCCTTACAAATGCCATACACTGAGTGCTGGTATATACAGATAAGTATATACCTGCCGCAAGCAAGTTTGCGGTGTGGTCTGATGGATAATGACTTGCACACTAGATCGTGAAGTCCATGTTCGATCCCAGGTCTGTGGTCTTTTTTTTTTATAATGATGTAATACGAGTGTTGATAAAAGAGGAACGTTTTTTCATCAGCTCTCGTGGCCAGCCCAAGTGGCTAAGTGGTTAGAGACGTGGGGACTGTCGCATAAGGTGCCCGGTTCGAATCCCGGACCCGCACTGAAACTGACAGATGGTCCAGAGCATTGGCTGGGAACAGCTCTGGTTCCTCCCCTTACCCACGAATCTACCACTGACCCACATACATCTCGAAGGACAGCGTACAGTTTGGCATTGCACTGCGTCCATAGACGTCTGTCTGGAGAGATGGAGGGCTGGCCCATAATTTTTTTTTTTCAACCTCAGAATTTATTGTTTTGCCTAAAACAATCCACTGATTAGTGTGAATGGTTCAAGACACTCAGTTATCTTTTTTAATGCATGGCCAATATAGTTTTTTTTGTATAGTGAGAAGCCTCTCAACATAACTCTTTCGGATTGCCCATTAGCAACCTGCTTTTTGCCTAAAACAATCCATGGAAAAGATCAAATGGTGCTAACGAATATTCTTTTTAATGCATGGCCAGTATTGTTTTGCAGCATCTCGGATTTTTCCATTATCATTTTTGGTATAAAGATTTCCGTTCAGCTGTAGAGCATCACAAACTACGTACTTCATGTCGAGTTTGTGCATAATGTTGACTATAGTGATGAAGACTATCCACTTTCACGCACGCAACAAAGTTTTTAAGTACAGATAGATAGTAAATTGACAACGCTTAGCCCAGCCTATTATTGAGCAGTACCACGCATGTGTATATGTAGGTTCGACATTTCTAGTGGGCCGAGGGTTTACAGTTCAGTGCTTTTCATAACATTAAGTAATGGTGTTGTACAGGTGAACCCAGACGCAGAGTATTCTGGTTGGAAGAAACTATCGGGCACTCCAGAGCTCAACTTTCTGAGTCAGATAGTCATACTTCTGTATGAGGATGAGTCGCAGCCAAAGGACTCTGACTCCCGCTACTACATCCACCTCCACATCGGCTCTGGAGTCAAGGCCAGGAAACAGACACTCAGCGAGGGAGTCCCTTTCATTGACGACGATATGAACTCCCCGCCTTCCTTTGTGAAGAGGCTCCCGACCCTCCCGACTAACAGAGGGTCAGACTCTGTGGTAGTGTCCTCGGCCACTCCACCCCCGTCCTCCAGGGTTGTCAGGAAGATTGCCTCCTACCCCACCCTGCACTATGTGGCCACTCAGCCCATAGCTGTCGTGGCTACTCCGCCACACCATCGGAAGAGTTCCATCCCGTTCAGTGGTAGCGGGATGTCGAGGGACGACAGTGTGTTGTTGAAAATCCCACCCGACAGTCCCGGGAGGAAGCTCATCATCGGCTATACCAATGAATCACTTCAGACCCTCGGAGAACCTGGTCAGCTCAGCATCTAACATTGTCACCATGCTGCCTCTAACATTGACACAAGAGGCCTGCTACACTATTATGTCGATTTTTTACACGGTAGATCCCATTTCATAAGCTGGTAGGAAAGAGAATCTCGTAGAGTTCTCTCAAAGTGTGAAGCTTGGAGGACTTGCACGCTACTATCCCTGTGAAATAACAACGCTCATGATGCACACTTTAGATTGGTGCAGCAGACCTGTGGGTACACATCATATGTACATGAGTCACGTCATAATGATCATGTATGTTCACTGACATGCTCCCTGCTGGCAGGTCTGGTGATGGCTGCCGAGCTATCCTCCACAGTGGAGCCACTCACCCACGTTGCCACCCTCCCTGGACACAAGTTCATGGACTTTTTGGGACAGTTGAAGGGACTTGGAAAGTTCACCAAGTCCACACCAGAGCCTCCCAATTATCAACCTCACACATAGAGTTGTCAAGAGCTATAATAACATTGTGTCATATTTCACATGTGCATCCTCATTTTTAATGCATCCCAATTGTTTTGATATGTGGCCAACTCACTGCTAGCGCTTAGAATTTAATATAGAGGTTATAATACAAGGCGATATACATCAATTTGTGCTTATTTAAGAAGATCCCCATGGCGTCCAAAGGGAGTGCAAACCCTCTGCACAAAAGTAGTCTCAGTCTCTCCAATGCAAGGTAAGCACTAAGCAGTGTTTGTGTTTACAAATATTGTCCACTTATAATATCAAACACAAGGTCGAAAACTACCTTGCAACTACAGCAAAATTAATGTGCATAAGGAAAGAAGCAACTGTGCATGTGGCTGCATAATGTCAGTAGATACTCTCATATATAGTCATAATCACCCTCCTCAGTCTGTGGCTGAGGAACCTCATAGTATTCCTTAGTCTCTTTTGGTGTCTTGTCACTCTTGTGGGAATAACTCCCATCATATACTGGGTTCTGCTCTGTGATTATGTTTATCTCTGATCCCTTGGTTTCTGGTCTGCAGTTAAACAGTGCGTGAGCTGTGTGAATGCAACACTAGCTATACCTGTGTCTTCTGGCAATAACAGATCCACCAATTAGTCCAGAGATGCCCAGTGCTAGGCCGATAAGGCCCATCACCACTCCAACAATTACACCAGTTGAGGCGGATGAGTGCTTGCTGTCAGTTTCAGTACTGCAACTAACTGTATATAGGATAGATGAAAGCAACTAAAAATAACGAGAGCTACAGTTGGTGTGACATTTACACTGGTGTGATAATATTGTCACAGGGTCAGAGTAGAGTCCAATGTCTCCATTCTCGTTAACGGCGGCCACTGATATAGAGTGGTTGGTAAAGGGAGTCAGTCCACTCAGTAAGATCTCCCCTCCACTAGACCAGTCTTCTCCATCTCCCAGCTCTTGGACTCTGGTCTCAGCTGTGCAACAAGTTACCAACCAAACCCTGTACTCAATAATCCGACCATTGACCAGTCTACAGTTAGAGAGGCCACTCCACTGGACAGAGATGAGAGTGGAGCTCTCAGCCTCTGCTCTCACATCCCCTGGAGCCTCTCCTGCACCTGTGTATACATCCACATACACACATGAACAAAATACACCATGTGATGCCAGGAGAAAAAAGATGCAGAGCTCTGGACATGCTCAGCACCCAATCTCCAGTCAGTCTCACCTGTCTGTGGAGTCACAACACTCTTGCTTACACTGGATGGACTGGCACCTGTAATGTTACTGACTGCCTCCACAGTCACCTCATATGCAGTGTAGGCTCTCAACATGTCAGTCGCTGTCAACTCTACATCTCTTCCTACAGCAACACCGACAGTAGTGTAGGGAGCATTGAGTGTCAGACTGGGGGTGTGAGAGTCGGTAGGACATAATTCCTGCCGGTCAGTTTGGGAGAATGTGACAATGTAGCTGTCAGCGTCATCCACTGCCTGCCAGGACACTCTGACGGAGGCTGATTCTGCAGCAGCTACCACACCTTCAGGAGTACTAGGACCTAGAGTGGAGAGATAGAGAGAAGGGGAGAAAAATGGTTATAGTGAACTAGTTGCAACCACTCACCCATTGTAATAGTCATCTCCTCAGATATTCCAGGTAACTTGTTGCTGATGATAACCTCTACTGAGAAAGTGTAGGTCTTTCCATTAGTGAGACCAGTGATGTCTCTACTTGTGGAGTTTATGACATCAGTCAGAGTCTGACTTTCACCAGGAAGTGAGTAGAGAACTCTATATCCGGTCACTGAGGCCTCTGGTGAAGTGGTCCACATCACTCTGACGGTGGTAGGATCAGTTTGCTGCAGTGATTTTAGGGTTGGAGCTGCTGCAGCTGTTGAGATAAACTGGAAATCAATAGGAAACATACTTATTGCCTATACCTTCCACAGTTACATGTTTGGTTTTTGATTCAACACTAGTTACATTACATTGGTACACATCTCCATCTCTGCCATTGAGTATGATTTCAGTTGTGGCAGTGTAACTGTCATTACCAATGAACTCCCTACTACTATCTGCCTGTATGTTGCTGGTAAGATCAGAGCTGTATCCATTAGGTCCAGTGACAGCCATGTTCAGAGCTCTGCCACCAGTGGAGGTACACCTCACTCTGAATGTTGATGTTCCTTCCTCCACCTCAATAGCTGCAGTTACTGCAGTGACTGGAGGAGAGGAGTAATGCAGAACCTATCTCACTACATCAAGAGAGATGTCCGTATATACTTACTGGGGTAGAGGATGTACAGTCCTGATAGGGGATTGGTGTCCCCTGACATGTCACAGTTGTAATATCCTTCTTCTGCATTTCGGGTCCTTCTAGTCAGATAGAGAACTCTACGCCCATTTTCAGTTCGTCTGCTTGCTATCCATCCTCGTTCAGGTTCACCACTGTTACTTATTCGATGTGGTGATAGTAGATAAAAACAGGTGATTGGACTATCTCCATCACCAACAAGACACCCATTGGTAGTGTCTTTGACATCAGCTGTTGTCAGTTGAGACTGGCACCTGAGAGCACTGCTGAAATCATCATCTCCATCTACGACGTCAAAGTCATTGACACTGATCCGCGACTTGTTGTTATTTGCAATGGACTGCCCATTGAGGGAGATGATCAGACCTACAGAGATGGCAGAGCATTCTTAGCTAGTAGCTCAGTTGTGTTGCAGACAGACAGTACTTACCTTGCACTCCCAGTGTCCTCCAGTAACAAAGCTCCAGTAGAACAACTATCCAGACACTAGTCGGCTGCATTATTGCTACTACTACCTAGAGGGCAGGGCCTAGGGAGACGTACGTAGGCAATGGCGCATGCGCAAACGGGGTGCGCAACGGTCCATCCATGATCGATCCTGCGTCGTGCGTCCGTCCGCCGTCGTAGAGAGACGTAGACACGATCTCACGTGATCTGCGTAGCAGGCCCTTAGCTCCGTCATACAGCACACAGGCAGTTATTCACCTATAGACTTGCTTATGGCCTTGGGCCTTTCCATTTGAAGTCGGGGAACTTTGAGTAAAGACGCCTACAAATATGTTCCCGAAAGATTTGTACAGAACACCTCTGAGCACACGGAGACCGCGGAGGCCAATTTTTGTCAACGTTTTCTCCATCTTGAGACTGTGTCAATACAACTGTTTGCATCAGGAAATAGTTGCTGCACATCATAGTCCTTTGGGGATTAGGGTTGTAGCTCGATGTGTAGTAAAACTCATGCATTGCATGGTTCTCTGCATATTGCAGTAATGCCAATTGAAAAACTGCACTGAATACAAGTGGTGCTGAACTTGAGACCCACAGTACCACATTACGTTGTACTGTTTTGTTCAAACAAAGAACTTACTAAAACACAACAAATAATTGCCAGAATGGTAACTCAGTTCAATGTGATTGTCATTTCTGTGGTGTGATTCCGTCATCCTGTGATAGTGAGCTGGTGGTGGTGGTGGTGGCAGTCTGTAGATCAGCTCGGAGTGTATCATCCTGTGTCTGTTCCTGGCCAGCAATCTGTACATCTTCCTGAGTTGGGCTAGGTGGTGACAGGGACTGGAGTATGCCAGTAGTGGTAGGGATATAGGGTTGGTCGTGAGGCACAGGTTGGTTCGTGTCTTCAACTGTATGTTCTACAGGGTCGTCCTGTGATTCACTGCTACTGTCTTGGGACGGTGGGACGGTGTCCCCCATTGGAGCTCCACTGTCCTGGGCTGAAACCAGGCCGCCCCGAGTTGCGCAAACAATATCTCTAGAAGTGGGCAAGTTGCTAATATTGTCATGGATAGTAGAGAGACCTGCCAAAGGTTCACAAGAAGGTGGGGAGCTGCCTCTGTCCTGGACACCTTTCTCCTGCGGCAAGTAAAGTGGTGGAGGAAGCTCGCCTTCAGTAGCACTACTGTGGTGTGTAGTGGGCTCGACATCAGTCAAAATATGTTGGACATCATCGTCTTGGAGGAACACATCGGCATGATATTTCTGTGGACTACTGGGGTAGTCTGAGACAGGGTTCCCATGGCGTGGACTACTGCCATAGACCAAGTCATAGCCCCGAGATGACTCAGTCGGTACGTCGTTGTCATCATCTGAAAGCGATAGAGGGCTAATCCTGCGAGGGTCATACCCCAGTAAAGGTGAGCCTGGAACCATGTCTTCATCCGCAGCGATCTCCCTCAGTTCTACAGGCAGTGTTGCCGAGACTGTTCTCTTCCTTTTCCTGAATTCTACACAACAGAAACGACCCAGTGTCAGTCAGTGTTATATGTGGACATAACAAGTAGCTACCTTTTGTGTGTTTCACTCCTGGGCCGTCTGTTACCTGAACACGTAGAAAGTGGGCAGATACCTCTTACAATAATAGCAGTGCAACCTAACACGAGTAGATCAATGTTTTGCACACGTATTTAGAATCTCGTAAAACAGTGCACCATTTGCAGTGCCCGTTACATAGCAAAATCCCACACTGAGACGATTAGATGGCTCGTTTTCCCGCTAGTTATGCTGCATGCAGGACACAACACACACACACACCTAAAAATGAGAGGGTCTCACCTCCATCAGGGCATTGGAAAGCCTGCGAGTAACTTTCTTCTTCTTGCTGGGCAGAGCCTCGCCTCGGTCCAGAGAACCGCGGCGGTCCAGGAAGTCTTCGTTGTCCTCCTGGTCGGCCTGGCCCGACAGGTCCACGGGGTACAGAGACAGGTCCCGCACGGCTCGGAACTGACCCACGTTGGTCACATGCTCGTTCTCCACTCGGAAAAAGTTCCACACAAATCTCCTGGTGGGAATAAGACGACAACTTTGGCCAGTGTACATGCACTTAACGTTGTGCAGTCCATCACTAATACTAACACTACAACTACTATTTTACTCTAGGCCATTGTACTGGCAGCGAGTGTACAAGTGGGAAACTATGCAGGCATAATTGATAATCAAGCAAAAAGCACTGCCTATTCCACCAGTTATATGCACATCCATGATAGAAACATTGTATTATAATATGAAGATTTGCACAGGGCAGTGTCATTATACGTGTCTATGGTATATAAGGCTAGAAATGGACTTAATCAAGAGTGAGTAAATAAAATGAATGTGTCAATACATTATTCTCAACCAAGATACAGCCACATTATCTAATAAACTTGGTTGAGGTTTCTGTGTTCCAATAGGTGACCAACCTCACTATCTCCAGAACTCCTGCCACAGTGGCAATGATGTCGTTGCTGACTAGCCTCAAAACGTGGTTGCCTACAGAGAGATTGAATATCCACAGGATGCGGAACAGAAAGTCCTCCACAAGAGCCAGCACATAGTAGAACTGCAGTATACAGAGAAAACATGAGGAGTGAGTATAGAACAAAGCCTACCTTGTATGTGTATATTCTCTCCTCACGCATAGTGAGGGCCTTTTTGCGGCAGCAGCGCCGGGGAATATTGGGGAAGAGACTCCAGTCCATGAGAATGTCCCAGGAGAAGGTGTAGGAGGTAGAGACCACGGCTGACAGCACCCAGAGACAGAAGATGGCCAGATATAGAAGACTCTGCTCCAGGAATGGCAGAGAGCCATCTGGGGTGTGCAGGGGGCAAGAGAGACACTGGTGCAACACATGGAAAAATGAGAGAGTAGAGATACCAAAGAGCAAGAAGAGACGAGGCAGATGTAAAATTGAGTGTGAAAGGATGGTTTGTAAGATGAGATTTTAAAATGTCAATGACAGATGATCAATGGGAAAAAGGAAGAAGACTACATTAACACAGCACAGCACCAAACACGTTTAAACCGCTCCCCACCTATGACAGTACTGGCCACAGCAGAGAACACGACGACAAAAAAAGAGGTAGAGTATTTGCCGGCGTTGATGAGGTGGGGGTTGGCCTCCTTGGTGTCGTAGTACCTCCTCATGCACTGGGCAAACCTCCACCAGGCCGCAGCAACTGTCCACCTCTAGTACGAAAAAGCCACTGTGAATCACACCCTCTTCACGACCAGACGTCCTCCGTTGCCCTCCACCAGGGATGCTAATGTGGTAGCACCTCCTGGGGGGGAGACAAGGGAGTGCTACAAATACTAGCGGTTGTTTCTGGGTTGCTAAGAGATATTAACACCCATCACACAATGTGATTGTCCATGCACACACAAAAGTCGCGTAGTTGAGGACGTATGACTTAAGAATGTGCTGACAAACTGTTAGCTTGAATACTGCTTGTGCTTTTCGTGGTGAGAGAGACTGGCTTTATTTGGAGAGAGCACAACAGAGAATTGATAAAACCTCGCTGAGTGACCAACACGTTCGGACACGTTGGAATCGGTTAATCAAGAGCCTGAAGAAGTATGACTCCACACTACTCACGACTGTATAGTTAGTAATACAAATTTCTTAACTAATTTAATACAGCAGCCATAGTCGAATAACAGGGTGGTGTGCTTTCTGGGCTAACTGGAGCGATCTTGGCCATAGAAGAGGAAGCAGAAGAGAGTACTAACTCTCCCTGTGTCCGACATGGCCGACTGAGAGTCCTGGTTGCAGGTCCAGTCTGGGTCGGCAACAATATCTCAGGAAGTTCGGCACAAAAAATGTTCTAACACGGGAATAAAAAGGAGCCAAGATTCAAATGCGACCGTATGGGCCTCGGGTGGATACGTACGTATGAACTCTTAAGCTTACTTTCGCAGTAAACGAGTCAGTCCTCACCGCTGTGTAAACAGCTATAATCCTTCGTGAAACAAGAAAATCGATGGTTATCTTTAATCAAGATGTTCTTATGTGCCACAGTAGTGGACATTTAATTAATGCTCTCGAGTGATAGTGCACGCGATCGCGTACCAACATGGCAACGTTTACAAGAGATTGAATTTTATGGCATTGCTTTAAGAACGATTGACTTGAAGCGTACAATTTGTGGGTCGAAGTCTTAAGCAGACCAACAGCAAATGCATGTCGGTCACATGCTATGACTAGCCATCAGTAACAGTCGTAGCATAGAACTTAACCTACAATTTAAGCTCAGAGTTGCTTCTGATTGAGCACTCACCAGTAGGCCTTTTGAGGTAGCCAGATTCTGGAGCGAGAGTCTTGAGCGATGTACAGGGCGTGAGGCATTGATCAACTGAGAGGAGGATAGAGCAGCCGACATTAGCCGTACATCCACCAAGGTGGACCCCAGCATTGACCCGGGATGATGTGCACCAAGGGAGGCCATCAACGGCTATCCAGGCTCACAGACCAGTTTATCCATATAACATGGAGATCATACCAGCCACTGGATGGTGTTGCAACTAACAAGGTGAGCTTGAAAGGCATAAGGCAAAGGCAACAAGTCAATAAGAGCCTTGTGCGAATAAGTCTAAAATTGTAGCATTGGCAAAGCCTGTGGGGATGTAATCTCTTACGTTAACCCAGCAAGTTGCTGGGCGCTCAGCTGGTAGCTTTATAAACTCGTGATGCGTCTGCATGCGATGAGGGCCAACAAACTGTCCATGAGCTCATGCATGCTATTACTCGATCTACGTATGCTAAGATGATGTTGTCTGCCATGTGTAATCACATAACATGCAAGCACAAAGTGGTATGTGTGCCACTCGCCTCCTGTATTCACAGATACTGCAAAGAGCTCTTATCGTAAATATGAGGTAGTGTTCCTGGGACTTAAAGACACTCGTATCCTGAATAATGAGGAGTTGTTCACATAGGGCCTGCCCTCCACTCCCAGCCGAACACCGTGTCCATTTGGGTTTCGACGTTTGGGTCAACATTTCAGAGAGAAGAATGCAAATATTGACTCGTTGCGTTCATGAGGCATCGTTCCGCGTGAAAGAAAAAGGACAGTTGTTCCATGTGATGTGCTGTGAAGTAGATAGTTGTAAGATATCTAATAGAAGCTATCCAGAAGAAGTTTATCTCGAGTTAATGAGATCGATTTGCTCACGCGATTGTAAGTTCTGTTGCTTCCACCTTGCATCAACGCTGATTTATTGACAGAACACCGTTTACTCAGAGGATCGTGTGTCTGGTTCTGCATGAATGCCTGCACCAAGTACGAATAAGGCCCAGGATGGGCGTTCCAAGCCATGGGTCGGGGTGTCCCATGCTTAATAGGGCATGTAAACGTTATGATGAATTGGTTCGGCATAGCATGAATTCTCTGTCGATATTGCCAAGCAAAGAAGTCAGAGGTGAGGGCTCGGTGTCCCGACAGGAAAATTGAAGGAAATACACACACGCGCGATCGAGTCAAGCACTACAGAGTATCCTATTCCACACTATTTTGGCTGCAGTTGTTCGTTGTAACACAAATGGCAGTGCGTTTCAATAAGAGTCTGATACACACCGAGCGACTTCTGGACGCGTGCTTGCATATGGTTCGGAGTGTATATGAATAAAAGTTCGACCTTGGAGAACGCAGGCGCTAGCTCTCCTCGCGGACTATACAAGTGCAGGCCATGTATCGGGTTCGCACGCGCTCGGCTCTCACTCGCGAGCTGGAGAGAGAGTGGGGCGGGATTCCGGGCGGGGAGAGACAGGTGGGTCCGGAGTACTCTCCCTTGGCTGGCGTAAAACGAGAGTCGCTCCAAAAATAGGCAGAGTTACGAAAAAACAGTGGCAATCTCAAAAACAAAGAGTTTGATTTCACGATCGCTAAGTGTCCATTAAAGAAAAGATACCCAAATTCCTAGGTAACACCACCAACCACCTGTCCCTGACTAACTACTCTCTTGACAAAACTCATTTTCCCGATAAGGTCGGAGTTGCTTAACAGAGACACTATTGTTACTACTTTCACATCCTGCATCCACAACACACATAGCCCAGCTCCCCATAAGGCAACATAGTGTTTGGTAAAATTGCTGCTTTCAAACATTTATAGTGTTGTTGGGTTGCACATCCTTTAAAAAACAGTGGACAGACGCACCACCCGGCCAAATGCTATGTTGGTTTGATTTCTGTGGGAAGAATATATGTTACTTGATGTGTATCTTGTTTACACTTGGCAAAAGTTATCAGAGAAGAGGCAGTCAGATACTGGTGTAGGTTTGAATCTCTTGTGTAATCATCAGGAATATTAGGGGGGGCCATTGAGAAGAGGTGTTTGCCAGGGATACGCAATAGGCCAAACTCTTATGTACACACCACCA
>CASHTH010002278.1:0-48945 GCA_030341885.1 Geodia barretti
CACGTCTGCGGTAAGATTGGCGGTATTTACAGTTTCGCGCGCTTTCAACCAAAAGTCCCCGTTCTAGTGCGCATGCTCAGAAGTGATAAGCAAGGCTCCAAAATGGATGCAATGAAGAAGCATTCGGTGAACTTTGTGTGTCTGGGGAACATCTGCCGCTCGCCCATGGCAGAGCCGTGTTCAGGAGCCTTCTAGAGAAGAGAGGATGTTCTCACGAGTGGAGAGTAGACAGCTCTGCAGTTGCTTCGTACAATATCGGCGACCAGCCTGACCCTAGAACACTCGCCACGCTGCAGAAACACGAGCTGAGCAGCCGGCACACTGCCAGGAGGATCACTGTAGACGATTTCCACCAGTTCCAGTACATTCTCTGCTTCGACGAGCAGAACATGCGAGACCTGAGCAGGATGAAGCCTGCCGGCTGCCAGGCAACAGTCAGACTCCTAGGCAGCTATGTTGAGGAGGGAAAGGTGGTCCAAGATCCTTACTATCTGGAGGACGAGGCATTCGAGACCACCTACCAGCTCTGCCGTACCATGTCCACTGCCTTCCTGGACTCTGTATACCAATGACCCAATCATTGTACAAATCTTATCAAAACTGGTGTTTTATTAATAAACCAAAATCATTTCAAAATCTGATGGTGTTAGAAAAATTATTTCCAGATTTTCACTAGTTTGTCACTGCTGCCAGTTGCGAGGTATTTCATGTCGGGAGAGAATGCGACAGACTGAACCCAGCTGTCGTGGGCCTTGGTGTGGTAGAATGGCAGAGACTGTGTCTCCCTCACATCCCACATGGCATACGTCTTGTCCCCCGCTCCAGTCACCAGCGCCCGACCGTCTGGGCTGAAGGCACAGCACACTATTGGCTGGATGTGGTGCCCTTCTAGAACGTTCACAACTTCCCCACGCATAGTATTCCAAATTCTCACTCTCTCTCCGTCCACAATGGCCGCCAGAAGTGTTCCGTCTGGTGAAAAATGACAGCTCAGTACTCGACTGTACGGGTCCTTTAGTTTGCTGACTCTTTTCCCTGAGCTTCTGTTCCAGAGTAGAATCTTTCTGTCGTTTCCGCACGTCGCCAACAAGATCTTGTCCGGAGAGAAGTTGGCCTGAAACACGACTCCTCGGTGTCCGGTTAGCTCTCGCCGCTCCATCTTGGGTCCCTGAATGCTCCACAGTCCCGCAGTCTCGTCGTCTGATGCCGTGGCAAACACCAGAGCGTCGTCTGGAGAAAATGAGCAGTGAAGAACCGCTCCCTTATGTTTCCTGGATTTCTGCAGCAGTTTCCCAGCCCGCGGGTCCCAGAGGATCACACGACTATCTCTACCACAGGAGAGGAGGAACGTGCTGTCGTGAGAGAAACTTACTGCCGTCACCTCTCCCGAGTGGCTCTTCAGGTGGCCCCTAACTCGGAATGAAGTCGTGTCCCAGACGAGGATTGAGTGGTCCGCTGAGCTCGTGGCCAGCAACTTGCCGTCTGGGGAGAAGGTGCAGCACGTGACGGTGTCTTTGTGACCGTCTAGCGTCTTTCTCAGCTCTCCCTTGAAATCCTCTATCCCTTCTTCCTTGGATCCGCCGCCTCCCATGTCGTAAACACGGCCACTAGAGATATAATCGAGACTGTATGCGCATGCAAAACCAGCCCCGCCCTCTTTTGCAATCAACGCATGCGCGCACACTTGCCGCGCGCGCCGCGCCACCATAGTTACGTCTCCCGCGAAAATATGATTTTCTCAAGTCATCCTCCTGACCTCCTGCGCTCTTCAACTGCGCATTGATGGACGCTCTGGGCTCCAAGAGAGAGTACAAGCGACGTCATCACGGCAAGACCATCAACTTTGTGGCCCCAGGAGTGGAGAGACAAGCCCGGCGAGGGAGACAAGGTCTCCTGTATGGCACAACCAGCCAACACCTCACCTCCACTGGACACAATGGAAGACATTCTCACACACTCACTGGACAGAGGTAGGCCCCACTCACGATTATCACACATTACATGGTACTTTTTTTAAAGTTCTTGGGAGAAGTCAAAGACAGCGAAAGAGCAAAAGGATGCAGGTTTGTTCATGTTGAGTTGAGTGGAAAAGTATGTGATCGTGTTTGTCATTTGACTGCAGAAGAGGACCTAACAAGTCACATGGAAGCAAAGCAACAAGCTAGAGTCCAACTAGCTGAGGAGAAAAGAAAGGTAGGATCACACTCTAACACTGACGCCGGTCGTTTATTTTCCCCATGTCGACAGGACTTGGAGATGTTGCAGATATACGATCCCTGGGGAAAACCTGCACCTGGAGCTCCCAGAGTAACAAAATTCTCCCCCTCCACTCCCTCTCCCTCTCTCTGCATCACTTTTGCTGAACTTTTGAACCGAAATGCACTTGTGTAAGTAGTTGCATTAATTGTTTTTGTCCTGTAGTGGACCCGCAGTGGAACTCTTCTGGCGAGAGGCGACGCCCCAATCTCACGGCAGGGAGAGAGACCATCTGTGAGAGAGGAGGAGGCTGGGTACCCACCCCTCGGGAGGCCAGGGGGCGGGGCTCCAATGAAGTCACGTGACGGTCAGGTGGATGCACTGATGAGGGTCCATCCAGAGACGAGATTCCAGACACACCTCCGCAGAGAGGTCGAGAACTCTCTGGTATAATGATAATATTATTCAACACACTTTACACAGACGTGCTGCCTTAAAAGTCATGAAATTGAAGCTTAGGAACACTGCATATGGGTTAATACGTCATATATGTTGGTACAAAGGGATGATTAGATAACCCTCTTTTAGAGTGTGTGTGTGTGTGTGTGTATGTGTGCAGAGGTATAAAGGAGCAGTGGAGGGTGAGACAGGGGACCAATCTACACTGATGAGGTCAATGTCTGAGGAGGAGAGAGAGAGTCAGAGAAGATCGCAGCAGTCTCGATACGCCAGGAAACTTCGTGAGTCCACTCACTGTGGGGGTGGCCCCTGTGTGATTGGTAATCATCTCACAGAAGATCAGATGGAGGAGGCTGTTGAGAGAAAGAGACAAGAGAGAGTGGTGAGCCAGCTCAACACATTGTTCCAAGAGGCTAATTAACCCATGTTACCCAGGGGTCTCCCCTCAGCTACTTTCCGTGGGGTCACAGCAGTCCTCACAGGGACAAGAGCGGGAAACTGATTGCCAGACGACAGCCGAGACCACACCCACCACAGAAGGAGGTTAGATGAACAATGTGGGTGGGTTCATTACGAGGACAATATGTATAATATACCTGGTAAAACGTAACTACCAAATGACAGCCATCATACTCTACACGGTCAGCTGGCGTGCTCACTATAATCCAGGCCATCTGCAGCTACATTTGCACTGGACACTCCAGCTATAGTAAAGATATTGAGTATGGATGGTTGGTGTATATACCATTCTCTCCACGTGCTTGCTAAAAGTGTTAAGGCACCTCTACCTATGTGTACTTACTACATCACCCATGAAGAATGGATGTTGTGCTGTCAGTCAAAGTCCTCTCACTGTAGTTCCAGAGTATAGTGGAGCACATGGAGAGAGTCGGGAAGAGAGACGAGGCCCCCACAGCTCACTGTACCCATCCCTTCACCCACGGTCACACCTCACTCTATCACATACATGACTGTACACATTGCTATTGGTGCAGGGTCAAAGTGCAAGCTTCAAGGGGGTTTCCCTACTGATACAGCCGATGATCCTATGACCTCTACCATTTCAGAGAGGATTGCCAAGGTGAGTGGGTGTGGCTGACCTTTGACCCTGCTGTTGTGTTAATGTTGACTATGTTCACAGCAGAGTAAAAGTCTCCCGGTGGCCACGGGACTGCAGAGAGAGGCAGAGGAGAGGGAGAGGGGGAGGAGGAGAGAGAGAGAGGAGGCCAGAGCTCGCATGAACTCCCACCACGCTCTCTGGGAGGGTGGGTACCAGTACCGTCAGCAGCTGCAGCCCAACTCCACAACCTAGTCTCTCAGGCCTGACCCGATCCCTTCAACCACATACTATCATGTTGTTATAATAATACGTTCTTACTTTCTGTTGCTGCAAAATGAGCTACGTATTGTAATGCGCTGCATCAATAGCAATGACTGCTAAAGTATTTGGTAGCACAGGTAGAAGAGTTTGTAAAGTCACCAATCCTGAAATGGGTCTCTGCTGCCTTGGTCTCCATCTGAAAACCCTCCGACACTGTACAAAGGCATAGCATGTTGAGTGAACACAAGCAGTCAAGGTTTACCTGTCAGTGGCTTGAGAAAGAGACCTGGCTTCCTGCACCTATATACAGTGGTGAATAATAGAGAGGCAGTGAGAGGGTGGAGAGTAACTCACCTGGCTCTGTTCAGAGAGAGAGAAATCTTGCAGTGGCTGCTGCCCCCTGCCTTCCCTTTTCTCTTCTGCCCTCTTCTGGGCCACCAGCTCCATGTACTTCATCATTAGAGGGTCCACCCCTCCTTTGGTCTCAGCAGAACTAGTTACGTCTTCCGTTTCCTTGGTCTCCATTGCTCTTTCGACAGAGCTGGGTGGTGTGGGTGACGTGGCAGTTACATTGTGCCTACTGACAGAAGTGGAGACAGTAGGGAATGAAGCTGTTGGATAAACAGAAGAGACAGTAGTTGTTGGTAGAACAGGAGATAATGAAGAGGTTTGGTAAGCAGCAGTTGTTGGAAAGAGTGTAGTTATTGAAGTTGTTGGTAGAGCAGGGGATAATGAAGAGGTTTGGTAAGCAGCACTTGGGGAGAGTGAAAAGCCTGCAGCAGTGGACAGAACTAAAGTAGATGGGATCAGCAGAATTTGCTGAAGAGACTAAAGCCGTTTGTGAAAATGAAGCAGGAGGTGTAGAAGGGAGTGAAGTAGTTGGATGACGAGAAGAAGAAACGATCTTGGGAAGTGAGGTAGTGGGCTGAGGAAGAGATACAGACACTGACGTAGTTGGTAGAGATGAGGAAGAAGAGAGAGAGACTGCAGTTGTCGGTGGGTCATGTTGCGATGGCTGTCTCCACAGCTGGTCCAGTGACAGACGAGGAACGGCAGATTCAGTGGTGGGCGCGGCTTGGGGGGGAGCAATACTTGTAGTGGGTGTGGTCCCAGACTGTAAATTAGCATTTGTAGTGGGTGTGGTCTCAGGAACACAATTTGGATGTAAAGTGGGTGTTGTTGTTGTTGGAGGAATGTTGGGAACGGAAATGGGTGTGGTCCTGGCAGGAAATGAAGTGGGTGTGGTCTTGGGAAGTTGCCAGGTGGGTGTGGTCTTTGTGGAGGTGGTGTGAACAATGAGAGGAACAGAGGAAGACGTAGTCGTCATGGAGCTGGCTCCACCCACTGGCCAGCTGAGCACGGCACAGGAGGTGGGGGTGTGAGGGGGTGAGCGTGTGAGAGTGGGGAGGGAGGGAGGGTGAAACAACTGCTGGTAGTGTATCTGCAGCTGCTCAGTCTCTTGCTCCAGCTGGTCGAGAGTGGATCTCGTCTCCTGGACCAGGTGAGGCGGGGACACGTGGGGAGGAGAGGGAGTGGTGGAAATGAGGGTCTGTGTTACTGCAGCGGCTTGTCGGGACCCAGCAGATCTGTGAGGAATGTATTTCACAGTCACCGGTGTATAATGATTGTTCCAACACACTCACGTTATCCTCCATAATTACCACTAAATACTCATCTCAACAATACGAAGGCAGTATACGTATGTACAGTACCTGGTGGTACAATATCTGGAGTGTGGTATGGAGGTCTGCCAGCGAGCGAGCTGGGCGGAGAGATCTCTGACCTCCCTCTCCATCTCCCTCAGTCCCAGAGCCTGCTCCTCCAGCTGGCTTCTCTGTCTCCCCACCACTGCCGCCTGCCGAGATAACTCCTCTCTGGGGAGAGACGAGGACAAGTGAAGCTCCACAATCAGTCTTGGGTCATATTAGTGAGGTGTCCCTATCACATGCAAGAACTGCTACATATTGGGGAAACAAATGTAGAGAGGTATATGGTGTCCCTAGACTCTAGGGAGAAGTTACACTGAATGTTTAGTGAAAGTTGTGGCCGCCTCACCTCAGCTGTTTCTTCTCCTCCTCAGCCTCAGTCAGTCTGGCGAGGAGCTCTCTCTGCACCCTCTCCCCTTCCTCCCTCCCCTGCTCTCCAGCGGGCCGGCCCAGCTGTCTGCGCAGACCTCGTATCATCTCCTGCTGCTCGGTCTGCAGTCTCCGGTGCTCGGCCCTGCTCTCAGACATCCTCCTCTCAGTTCTGGCCAGCTGGGTCCGCACCTCCGCCAGCTGCTGTTTGAGAGCTCCGTGGTCTGACACCTGCATGCACGCATACACCAGTAGAAATACAGTTTGAATAATAGGTAGCTGACTCCCCATTAATTACAGTGGCAAATATTCGGTAAATTTTTGACATGATTAAAGGAAACAATTTTTGCAGATGTATTGGTCAAGTATCCATTTCATAGGAATGGGTTGAATTTGAGTATTTAACTGCACAGATATGCTCCTCTGAAAACACTATACTCTCTCTTACTGTTGGAGAATCGTGTTAGTATAAATGACCTTCTCTAGGGCTCTGAGAGAGTCCTCTCGTTGTCTCTGCAGCTCCACCAGTTGTCTACTGGCCTGGTGCAAGGCCTCCTCAACCTCCTCCCTCCTCCTCCTCTCTTCCTTCACCGCCACCCTCGCCTCATCCAGCTCCACTCTGACAGCATCCTGTCGACCTTGCTCAGTCTTTAGTCGAGTCTCCCACGCAGCAAACTCCCCTCTCACCACAGCCTCCATACGCTCCTGTACTCCATCACCTCCCTCTCTCTCACTCCCAGCTGCTCAGCTCGCAACTGACAGCCTTTGTTCAACGCAGCACAAGAGCCTGCTGCCTAGCCTCTGTCTCTCTCCTCAGCTGTTCCTCTCTCATCCCCTTCCCTGGAGCTGCAGTTCTAGCTCCTGCCTTCTCGAGTACAGAGCCGCCTCGGTCTCCAACTGCCGGGCCCGCAGACTGTTCAGAGTGTCCAGCTCCAGTCTGCGCAGAGACTCCATTTTCTTAGTGGTGGATCTCCTCTTGCTCGATCCGCAGATTGCGCAGCTGGACCTCGCAGCGTACTCTCTCTTCTTCCCTAACTTTAGCCAACTCTGTCTCCCTGCATACAAAAGAGAATTGTACTGGCAACATTTTAGGGGCTGCAAAACACACATTTATGAAGGGAAAAAACACTAAGGTTGGTATATTGGCTGCATGTGCGTCACCTGAATTGCTCCATTTCCCCCTCCATCTCCTCCTCAACTCTTCCTCGCACTCTCTCCTCCATTCCTCTCTCTCCCCCTCCTCCCCTCCTCCCTCTTCTGCCAACTGAGCAAAGTGCTCCTCGTCCAAAGCTCTCAACCTCTCGGCCAGTGTGAGAGCCACACCCCCTCTTCCTCCGACCCTCTCCTCCGTCTGCACACCAATAGAGTGGGTGTGGTCACACGTGGCTCCGCCCACTGATACAGTGGCCATGGGAATCTAGTAGGTCTCTCAGAAAACCTGCAAATGTTGAGAGGAAGTTTTATTAAAAAAGTCAACGCTCGAGACCAACATGTGTCAAATTGTGAAATGCCTTGTGTGAGACTGTGAGCCCAACACAGAGAGAAGGAGATTATGGAATGGTTCTTGGGTGTGTGTTGTGTGAGTGTGTGGGGTGGTGTGGAGAGAGAGAGACCTCTGCCAGTGTCGTCGGTGAGGAGGGAATGAAGCGGTGCTGGTGGCTGGAGGTGAAGATAGTGGAGAATGTCTTCTCTGGACAGCAGCTGCAAAAGGTGGGAGAGAGTTTTACAGGTAGACATTCTTCTAATGAAATGAGGACACCTTTACTTCCACAAGAACAGTCAATCGACCACCGAAATGTTCCCACAAGTTAATTAATAACCCCTTGTGTCTGGATGATTTGGTAAATAAGCGTCTATGGTGGGACGTACTCTGTCTAGGTGGGTGCTGGACTCCGGGAGGAAAGTGGAGAGGGTGTACTGGTAGCCACACCCCCTCAGGTGCTCGGCAACCACACCGTTGGCAACCTGGAGTGCCAGGGGAACAGGGGGCGTGGCTGAGCCACTCCCTCTTCTCAGTTCCTGAACCAGACGACATCTCAACTGACTCTGCAGGATTAACGAGAGATGTGACGTAAGAAAGCGAGGTCTGCAGGCCCTGAGGCTGTCACCTTCAGTTGCGAGAGGATGCCTTTAGACTGCAGCGAGAGGTAGAGCTGCGCCTTCAGTTTCTCTGAGGTCCGTTCTCCTTCATCTTCACCCTCTTCCCCGAGCAGCAGTGAGCCAGCAGAGCCTGCGGCCATCTGCTCCCCCTGTATCTCCATGGGTAACGAGACGATAAACAAATTTCGCGGTGTTTTCTATCTGATGCGCATCCACTAATTTCAATTAGAGCACATCATCTGTTTAGAAAAAAAACACGTGGAGACAGGAGAGGGGCTGAAAGGAGGTGAGTTTACCATCCACCAGTTTACCATGACTTTAGAGTTTGTATCCGTCTCTCTCTTCGTCTCGTGACGGCAGCGAGCGATGATAAGCGACGTCCAACTGGCAATATTCGCCAATGTCATGGGGGTGACTCTCTTCCTGCTAGTGGTGCTGTTCCACTACGTGGCCGCGAGCAACCCCAAGAGCAAACCTGAATAATGACTCCACTCCTCAACAAATCATTCTCTTGCACACGCAACCAATGTTTCAGATGTCTCTCGTTCGTTTATAATAAATATCCCTTGTTCTTGGGTATCATACACCATTACATATGAGAAACGCTCCATAATAAATCAGCAAAGGTAGCCAATGAAACAATGTCTGCCGTTGTGTGAGCAATAAAATCCTTGCCCTAATATGTTCTCTACAGATTCCGCTGCGGCTAGTAGGTGTGCTGTCAGTCTAGATCCATCTCCTGCTCTGGCTCCTTCTGGTCCTCTTCCATCTTCTCCCCTCCCTCTCCCCCCTTCTCCCCCTCCTCCTTCCCACCTTCCTCTCCCTCCTTTTTCTCTCCCTCCTTCCCTCCTTCCTCTCCCTCCTTCTTCTCTCCCTCCTTCTCTCCTTCCTTCTCACTGTCCTTGGGCGGCTCCACCTTTGGTTTCGGTTTTGTCACTATCGGTTTACAACTGCTTTCCAAATTCTGCAGACACACAAACAATCATTAAACATGTTGGACCCACCACTGAGGTGGTGGACTTACTGATTTCTCTGCTCGTATTTCAGAGGATTTGACGGTTGGGTCGGCAGTCTTGGGAGATAAGTCACATGCATGCTGTTTGGTGTTCATCCACGCTCGCTTAGTGTTGACTGCCTCCTCGACTTTTCTTCATCTCTCCCTCCTCGATATGCCTGTACGTTTCATTTGTCTGGAGGGAAAACAGATAAAATGTTCCCCCCTATCTCGCTGCTTTCTCTCTCTCTCACCTCATCCTTGTACTCTGCCAGAATCTTCTCGAAGTGGATGATGGTTGAAGCCAGCTCCCCAAAAGCTCGAGGTCTCTCTCTCCACTCCACCTCTCTAGTCACCACCTTGTTCCCCGTCTTCTTGAGCTCGTCGAGCCTCTTCACGTAGACCTTCTTTGACTGGTCCTCTCCTTCGTCGTAGAGCCAGTCCTCTGTGGCCGTCAGCTCTCGCAAGAACCCCTCTTTTTCTTTCTCCGTCACAAACTCAGACAGTGCATCACTCAACTGGTGATGTAATGGAGAAAGTCTCACATTCATTTTATGTACAGGCAATGATGTAATCCCTCACTTTGTCCCTCGTGTCATACACATACTCCTCCACGGCGTTCTTGGCGTCTTTCTTCTGCTGTTCCAACTCATCCTGATAGTTTAGTTGCACCTGGAGAAGGACCAATAATAAAACCACGCCCATACCACGCCCACAGACCACACCTCCTTCTCCCGCATGTTGTCCAGCTCTTTCTTAGTGAGGGAGGTAGTCACCTCTGCTATTGGCAGGTCCACAGATCTCACCGTCGGCTTTTTTGGCTTCTTGGCTTCTGGCGGCTTCTCAGGCTCCGCCCCCTCATTACCAGTGGTGGGCGGGGCCTGTTGTTGTGTATCAGGGGGTGTGGTCTTGTCCGAAGACTCCTGGGTCTCTGGAGGTGGACCATCACTAGCAGGAGCATTGGTGTCTGTCTGGTCCACTGCAGATATGTAGAGACGTCAATCAAACACCAAATAAGGAGGGGCCTGAAATTTTTAGGCAGAACACTTCTGCAAATGATATAGTTTTGGAGCTGCCCGTTAAAATGTTAAACTGAGTGGGCGGGGACATTTCAAGTTCAGGGCAAGCAATAAGTGAGCACTTTTCTCATTTGCCAACCTGGAGCTGCATCCATCGGTTGTTCCTCCTGACTGGTCTGAGGAGCTGCTGCTGGTGGTGGTGGCTGCTCTTCTGACCCTGGGACACACACACATACATATCATTACCTCACACACACACCAAATACTCAGTCTTACCTTGACTGACATCACTGCTGTCTGTACTGTTCCCAGCTACAGTGGCTGGTTTGTCAGTCTCCATGGCCTCCTCTGATCCAGCCGGCAGCTTCTCTATCAGTGATGCCGACTTCACAAAGAATATCCCGTGGATACTCAACCGCACTTTGACCTTTATCTTGCTGGCTTCCCCGGACTCTGTGGGTTTTACATCCTTCACTGAGAAGGTTCCGACATGGGGGGAGGGGTAAGGGAGGAGGGACGGCAACTGGTAGGATGCTCGGAGCTCAAACGACGACTTGCGATAGAAAGATAGAATCTTTGAGTGGTATATCTGGTCCCCTTCTTTGAAGACCACCATTTCCCTAAGGAGGAGGAGGGAGGGAGGGAGGGAGGGAGTGTAATCGATGCGTGTGTTCTCACTGTACCTACAGCTGATATCGAATGCTCTAACTATGGATAACACAGCTGCACATACGGAATACTATCTTCCCATACAAATTGTCGCATCACAATGCCCAGCTATAGTCTCAAAAGTATGTACATAGCACTCTCACTCACCCATCCTCTCCCTCCATGATGGTCTGCCACTGCAGTCGTATGGGGTAGGGTTGGATGTCTACGATACTGAAATCCCTCACTTTGAACGTGGGAGACAACATCGCACACTGCAGCAACAAACACACACCATCAAAACTTATGCAACCTTCACATTCGCTTTAAAAATGAAACTTTGTTATAGGTTAAGAAATATTCACCAATTTGTATAAAACAAACCAGCCTCATGAAGTAGTATACTAAGAATATACTAAGAATAAGACACTTTTTAATTTAAAAACTCACCCCACCCCCCACACATTCACACACATACCTGCAGAGCGCATCCTCTAGCCACCGCCTCGTCCATGTTGAGAGTTGTACTCAAATCCCTTTTGAACACGTCGGAAATTATGTCCTTGATAGCAGGGACTCTGCAGCTTCCCCCCACAACCTCCACAGCCTCTATATCCTCGACCTTCAGACCTAGCAGGGAGTATATATATCAGGAAATGGAGGAGGGGGACTGAAAACAGTGTCTATCTCCTCACCTGATTTGGCCAGGGCGTCTTCAAGTGGTGCTCTAACTCTCTTGAGCAGATCTTCACACATCTCCACAAACTGTTCCCTACAGTAGGGAGGAAAACAGAGGATTGAGTGAGAAGATCAAGAAATAGTAATAGACAAAGGGTCCATGGAATCTAAGTGCATTAGACACCAGAAGGCAGTCTCTCAAACATACCGAGCTGACTTGATAGTACTAAAAAGTACTGCACACTTGTTTTCTCATGTTTGTGGAATCTTAGTATAATACTCTCGATGGAGTACAATACAATAATGTTCAACGCCTGACTGAGTGCATGTGACTGAGTGACCTCTTCATGTGTCCGGAGACGTCCTTGTCCTCCGCCAGGCAGTCGATGTTGATGGGAATGGAGGTGGTGTTGGCACTCAAGTTCTTCTTCAGTTTCTCGCACTCGTTAAACAGCCGCAGCGTGGGGCGTGGCTTGTCGAGGCTGCTCAGCTTGTAGCGTTTGCTGAAATCTTGTTTGAAGTGGGTCACGAGTCGCTGTGTGAAATCCCTGCCTCCTAGCTCCGGGTCAAATGCCTTGGACAACACCTGTATATACCACATCAAAGAATGATGTAACAAAAGACTAGGTTAACGAGGGATACTAAAACAAATGGCCTATATAGTAGCATTAAGAAATGAAGTACAAAATGTGAGCAGTGACCCTCTTGACCTTCAGTGGATGATGAGGTGAAAGATGATGGTGTTGCATTGTACCTTGAGTTTGCCTTTCTGGAAGGAGCAAATGGCGACCTGCAAGGAGGTGTGGCCAGCGTCGACAAACGCCACATTTCTGGGTTTCTCGTTTTCAGCGGGTAGATCCTGCTTGTAGATTCCATAGGCCAGGGCAACTGGAGATAGTGGAGAGAGGGAACAGGTCATTGACTACTGGAGATAGTGGAGAGAGGGAACAGGTCATTGACTACTGGAGATAGTGGAGAGAGGGAACAGGTCATTGACTACTGAGATATGGGGAGACAGTGAACTGGGTCATTTACTAATGGAGACAGAGAGAGAAAGGTCCTGACTACTTAGAGTTTAAGGAAAGAAAGAACAATGAGAGCCTCCGATACCAGCATTGGTGTCATTCATAAGTCGGAGACAGGTGAGGCCGGCAATGGTGCTAGCGTCCAACAGAGCTCTTCTCTGTCTGTCGGTGTAGAACGACGGAACCTGTGGAGAGAAGAGATGATCCTCAACAGAGGTGGGCGTGGCAATGGGTGTGGTCTCACAGAAATGACGCAGTCTACGACTGGCTTCCCCAGGGAGCTCTCGGCTACTTTCTTGAGGTATGTGAGGAACATGGCCATGACTTGCTCTGGAGAGTAGGTCTGGGGAGCTTCTCCACCGGGTACCTGATGCAGGAGAACACCGTAGAGAAATTAGGACTTGTGGGCTGGCAAACATGACATTTGGGGGAGGGGGTTGGGGTGAATTCACAAAGGCAACACTGAATGTTAGTTGCGGTGTTTCCAAATTATCGATGGCACCCACCTTGATCCCGAGTCCATCTCTGCCAGTCTCCACGACGTCATAGGGAAGGCCCTGCCTCTCTCGTTTGATGAATGGATCAGAGAACGATCGACCAATCAGATGCTTGAAACCCCAGATGGTACTTTTGGGGTTCATGACCAGCTGGTTACGAGCTGAGGTGCCCATCTCCCGTCGCTTCTCCCCTAGACCTACTATAGTCCTGGAGAGAAACATTTCACATTTCAATTTCTGTAACATACACACAATCTCTCTCTCTCTTTGATTTTTGGAGCTTACGGTGAGGCTCTGTCGCTGTATTCGTTGTTTGCCATCTCCACACCTCCGTGCCGCGCCACGGCGACGTAGCAGGCCTGGGCCCCGATGTCGAAACCCACCACTGACATGGCTCAGGCTCTCCAGCAACCACAGTGCCCTTATTGGTCTTCCCGCTCTCTGCAAGAAACGACAACAGAGGACGACTGACGACAAAACTGCGCTACAAATCTGGTCCGCACATACGTATCTATTCCAGAAAACGGAACGCGCACTGTATAGGCTTTAGATAGAGTAGCAGCGTTTTCCCTTTTCCGAGTTCGCCTGCCGGCGGCCTCGCGATAAGATCGGAGACACGTGTGGTTTTCATCAGGGGGGCAACTCCGCGCGCATGCGCAATGAATCCCAGTTCAAAAAGAGGCGGGATGACAAAATGGCGATTGGTCGAATGAATGCCGTTGAAGTCAGCTGTTACTTCTCGCCCTTCTAGCACCCCCGACGCCCACCCCCGTTTGAAAGTATCGCCAGGAGAGCCTATTCGTGAGAGAGAAGCGTCTCAGTGTGAGTTGTAATGAGAGGAACACACGAGAAATGAGCTCAACGTTCGGCGACAAGATAGAGGTACAAGTGGTGTCGGGAAATAGGTGTGAGAACCCTTTATAGGCCTCGTGTTCTCTGTGCAGGACTATGACGTGTTGGACCTCCTAGGAAAGGGAGGGTTTGCCTGTGTGTACAGAGCTCGCAGCAAGAAAAATGGACAAGAAGTTGCCATAAAGATGGTAAGCTACGTCTATATACCTCCATGATACAGGATATAATCCTTGGCCAATGTGTCAGTAAAAGCTGGTGAGCATGTGCATAAATACTGCCGTATACATCATAGCCAAAGTGGTTACTTCGGCAAACTTGTTGTGAAAATGTAACAATTGGCTAACACATAATCCCTACATTTTCGCTCACCCATTGCTTTTCTCTCTCCCCAGATTGACAAGAAGCTGATGCAGGCAGGGAGTATGGTGGCTCGGGTGAGGAACGAGGTGGAGATACAGAGCCGGCTGAAGCACCCAGCCATTCTGGAGCTCTTTAACTACTTTGAGGACAACCACTACGTGTACCTGGTCCTGGAGGTCTGCCAGAATGGAGAGCTCAACCGTTTCCTCCGTTCCTCTGGTCGCAGACTCACCGAAGAAGAAGGTGTGTGTGTGTGTATATAGGCTAGCAGCCAGGGTGGTAAGGGCATTAATCCTTTTTTTAATTCCCTTTCTCCTCCTTACGAAGTTATGCAAGATTTAATGCCTTCTACAGCTCGCTGTGTGTTCTCACAAGTGGTGCAGGGCCTGCTCTATCTTCACTCTCACAACATCCTCCATCGAGATCTCTCGCTCTCTAATCTTCTTCTCACCTCCAGCATGGATGCCGTGAGCCCCTTTCTCTCCCTCTTTTCCCTCACCTCACACGTCTCTCGCTCTCTTCCGCTAGAAAATCTCTGATTTCGGGCTGGCCACGCAGCTGAAAGGCCCCGGGGAGAAACACTACACCATGTGTGGGACTCCAAACTACATTGCTCCGTAAGAACCTCTGGGGCTGTAATGTTGTGTGAATATCGTTATCTCTTGGCCACTGATAAACTAATCTCTGGAAGAATCAGTCAACATGTGTCAGTATTTACTATGTTTCTGCCTCCCCCTCTTCCTCCCTCTCTCTCCCTCTTCCTCCCTTTCTCTTCCTCCCTCCCTCCCCCTCTTCTTCCCTCCCCCTCCCTTCCTCCCCTCCCCCCTTCCGCCACATAGTGAGGTTGCGAGTCGACAAGCACATGGACTGGAGTGCGACGTGTGGTCTCTGGGCTGCATGCTCTATACTCTACTAGTCGGCCAGCCTCCGTTTGATGTGAGTAAAACCCTCAATTATCTCTGCAATAATTAACTCTGTGCGTACGTATATCTCTCTCTACAGACAGATGGTGTGAAGGGTACCCTAAACCGAGTAGTTACTGGAGATTTTCATATGCCAAGGTCTTGCCTCTTTCTCCCTCTCTCCTCTCTCTATATCATATACCATTCTTTGCCTGCAGACATCTGTCAGTTGAAGCACAGGACCTTATCTCTAGTCTACTGAAGAAGGTAAGAGCCATCATTCAATGGATATGATCGACGTGTTTCTCTCCACAGAATCCTTCTCAGAGATTGACGCTCTCCCAGATATCCAATCATCCCTTCATGAGCCAGCCACGCCCACCAATTACAGCGCCTGCCTCCCTGGGTTCCCTGGACAGCGGACACGCCACCATGACCTCCACCTCCTCCCCTCACACCCCGCACTCCTCACCCCTCACCGCCAGCACCAGAGGTCCACTGAGAGCAACAATCAGACCTCGCGGACTCCCTGCCTCACACCCTCCCTCCACACTCACCACTTCCTCACACCCTCTCTCCGCTCTCTCAACTCACAGACGGAGCCGCAGTGTCGACTCTATTCGTCCCAAATCCGAAGCCACACCCACCAATTACTCACAGCAGCCTCACACCCTCTCTTCTCGTCGCTCTCCACTGCACTCTAGCACTGAGAACATGGCTAACACGCGCGCTTATAATTCTAGCACGCGTGTTAACCACTGGAATGAGGGGAGGATTTCTGGAGGCAGTAATAAAGAAAACAGATCAATGAGAGGTGGAGGGGGGCAAAATGGTGGAGAAAATTCGGCCCCCTTGAAAACTAGGGGTTCCACTGGTGGTGGTATCCCATTCAAGGATCGGACAAACACGTCTCAGAATATGGGACAGCAGGGGGAGAGAAAGACGGGGAGCAGGGGAATTCCCTGAGTGAGCTGACTCCGCCCCTCAATGCCGCCCGACTCCGCCCAATTCGTCAGAGCACTCGGACAGCCACGGTAAGTTTTATGTCACACTCGAAACAGTCATAATTATAATAGAGTATTTTTAACACATGTTTCTTTAGGCAAGACTCCACTGTTTGGATAAATTGGCAAAAGTATTTTTTTGGATGCCATGCATGCTGGCCGACACCATTCGTGCGCAATTTGCGAATTTATTGTTTGTTTTTTCTCTCTGCGGCTGTTACTGCAGGTGTCCATCACAGATGGAACGGAAGGTGGTCCTCCATTTCACTGGCAGGAAACCCCACGATAGTCAGACTCCTTCCTCGACTGTATCGGGAGAGATTCTTCAGATCTCTCAGAATGGAATGGACGTAAGCCACTCTGACATCTGCTTATCTTGTCATGAGCCTATGCCCTGCCATAGAAAGTGCATTTTCCACAATAAATGTATTTATATTTGCCCCACCAAAACAATAGAACTAACTCTTGAATTGTCGCTAAAACACAGTATCATGCAGCAGAGATCATAGTCTTTTCAAGTCGACATGTCCATTTCAATACACACGCACCCAACGTCACATCAGGTGGAGATACTGAAGCCGCTCCACTCGTCCCGCAGTCTCCACAAGCCGTCAGAGGAGCACGAAGGGTTCTGTCTCCACGCCAGCCACACCTACCACGACCTCCCTCCCCGCTACTGGAAGAAGTACCAGTACGCGGCTCACTTTGTCTCCCTCGTCCGCTCAAAGACTCCCAAGATCACCCTCTACTCTGAGCGAGCCAAGTGTATGATGATGGAGAATGCACCGAGCCCTGACTTTGAGGCCTGTTTCTACTCCGGTGGGTCTCTCTCCCTTCGTCCAAATAGAGTGCATATTATATACGTCTGTAATAGTGCCAGATCTCCTAGTAGCAAAATCTCCCTCCGTTTTACATTATAGTGTCATAGAATGTGTCTATTGTATCAGGAGCCAAGATCCATGTGGGGGGTTCAAAGGTGAGGTGTATCGAGGACTCGGGGAACAGCTATACTCTTGAGGAGTGGAGTCAGTCAGGTCCCTGACACTATTGCCCCCTTCTACCAACACGTGCTCCTGGTACGTTTACACACCAGTCGTCTGTTGTATACATACATAGTAATATTGACTTCTGGTTTGAAAACTAAGGTTTGATTATTTTTCAAAACAAAAGTCAAAGAAATTCCTTGAAAGAGACCAGACTTTGTCCTCTTCTGAGGGCATGGTTTGTATATTCATGACAAATTCTCAAGATGTTAATGTCCTTATGTGTGTGTTGGTGTGCAGTGTCAGGAGAGATGTCGGAGTGTGGAGCAGGCCATATCCGGCTTAGAGAAACAGAGTCCAGGAGATTCCTTCTTCCCAGTCACCATTGGCAGGTATGGAGAGGGGAGCCCCTATAGTAACGATGTTTATCTTCATCCCCTAATCACAGGAGACCTGCGGTCTCAGTCGATGTTTGCAAGCCACAGACCACCACCTTTTCCTCGTCCTTCCTCCCTCCCCTCACCTCCTCCATTGCTCCCCACCAGCAGCACACCAGTCCATCAGGACTCACCGACGTCTGTCAAACCTCTCCCTCCATCATCAATGTACAGGTCATCACTGTCACACAGTACACAGTACAGTAGTGGTGTGTCCTCAAGGGCCATGACTCAGTAAACACCACCGATACACCCACAGTACAGTAGGTGGGTTGTGTCTCAAGCAGGGCCATGACTCATGTAAACACACACCCGTATCACCCACAGTACAGTAGGTGGGTTGTGTCTCAAGCAGGGCCATGACTCATTGTAAACACCACCGTATACACCCACAGTACAGTAGGTGGGTTGTGTCTCAAGCAGGGCCATGACTCATTGTAAACACCACCGTATACACCCACAGTACAGTAGGTGGGTTGTGTCTCAAGCAGGGCCATGACTCATTGTGTACTGCACATTATTGCCTGCTGAGTGCAAGATTTGTGGCTGCCAAAATATCGGATTTTCTTGTTTTAGATGTCCAACCAGAGCACGCCTCTTGACTCCACCCACAAGTCTGTGAGGCCCCGCCCCAATGGGTGGAGTCACTCGGACAAGTCAATGAGCTCAGTGATCGGAGTAAAACGGAGTAAGCCCCGAGCACTCAGCGATACCATTGGCCAACACCCCAATCCTACTGCCATCCTCAAATCTGTCTTTGTTCAGAACATTGGCTGGGCCATGCAGGTATATACTATATATACAACACTAGCTATAAGGTTGTCGTGCAATTGTTTTTTCCCCGGCTCGGTGGATATCCTTTTTGTTGTTTTCGCCACCCAAATCACAATAATTATTATTACAATTTTTACCATAATGTGGAAACTCTTTGGAGGGATAAAGTTTGCTGCAATTTGGCGGCTAACACAAAGTTTGATGGGCCGCACTCAAAATTATGCATTGACTGCTACAGATGGCTACTGGAGAGGTGTGTGTCAACTATGGAGATGGTAGTCAGCTGAAGCTGGCGTCCTCTGCCTCATCTGGTGGGACTGTCACTTACGTCGATGCCAGCGGACAAGAAACACGGTATGCTGACTTAGAGCAAAACTGAGATGACACAGTTAGTACCATTTCTCCAAAATGTTTATCTTCAAATTATCCCTACCAGTTGAAAATCAATGGAGTCCATTTCAACATTCACTCTCCCTAGAAATACGTGTTTTCCCTGTTATTAGTTCTCATTGTGTGTCTGCAGGTACGGAAGGACTAGTGCCATTCCTGATGGTGTGAGGAGACGACTGCATCACATGCCACAAGTCATCAATAAACTAGCCTCTTTTGATATTTAGCTCACTATTATCATTATTATCAGCCACTTTCTCATGTCGCAACTGTGCAGCATTTTGATATCATCATCGATCTCATGATTAACGATATTCAAGGAGGGCTCTATTTAGAGTCATCGTGCAGAGCTATGATTACGTGCGTGGATAGTATTATACGTACGTGACGTACGTTGCTGGGATCGCGGGAAGACCAAGCTTCTAACCCTCGGCGCGCATGCGCAGCGATGTTACAGTGTACTTGGTTTGTCCGCCGTCTGTCCGCCACCACACACAACAAACAGGTAAAATAGCGACACCAACGGGTTCAGCGCTACACTGGCTTGATCTCAAGGCCAGCCCGAGTGGCTAGGTGGTTAGAGTCGTGGGGACTGACACCATAGGTGCCGGGTTCGTATCCTCGATCCCGCACTAAAATGTCAGATGGTCCAGAGCATTGGCTGGGAACAGCTCTGGTACCTCCCCTTACCCACAAATCTACCACTGACCCACGTTTCTCAAAGGGCAGCGTACAGTTCGGCATAGCACTGCGTCCGTAGACGTCTGTCTGGAGAGATGAAGGGCTGGCCGTTTTTTTTTTCTTTCAACCTTAGGTTTTTATTTTTTTTTTGCACTAGGTTTTTGTCCACGGGTAATACGAAAATTAATAGAGAGACGAAAGGTTGCCAATTTTTCGACCTTATATATTTTTTGGGCCCCTATCATCAAGGTGTCCAGGCCATTTTTTTTGAATGGTGCATAACATGCTGTTGTTTTTGATGCAAGACCATCAATTGTGGTGGTGCCACACTTGTATATGGGTTCCACATTTCTATATAGTGTGCCGAGGGTTTGCACTTTAGTGCTTTTCATTATTTGCAGTGTTGCAGGGTTACGGACTTGCATAATAATTATCATCATGACCAGTGGCAGAATGAGAGAGAGAGAGTAATAATTGGGCTAGTGGGTGGTCTACGATGCATAGAGGACTTGTAGAACTTTAGGCCTTGTGGCTATTAGACCTTGATGAGGCCTGCAAGGAAAGAGAGAGGTCTTGATTAGTGAGGGGCCCCTATCATCAAGGTGTCCAGATCATAGAGGTGTCTCGAGGAGGAAGCTCACTTCTGTATGAATGAGATGAGGGTATCCCTGCAATTTCTGGGGAAATAGTTCTGACGGACGATGTGAGTGAGAGCCAGAACTGGACCTTCGATGTTCTTTACCGGAACAAAACTTTTATCTTCACTCTAACAGGTAAGGAAGGGGGATTTGATAATGAAGTCAATCCACATGACAAAGGTGTTTGTGATTACCTTGAGCAAACCAACTTGAACCAGGATCTCATTCAGTAGAAGAGCAGTCTTCCCGGCCTCACATACCGGGCCTACCACTGCATCTGTTTATACACAGCCGATTCAAAACACACACACACACACACTCTCCCATCCCTCCCTGGTGCCTATGGCTCTGTTTCCCTCACCTATGGTTTCCTCCAAGGCCGACTTCAGTTCAGGAGACATGCTGTCAGAATAGCAGGAGGCAATTTTCACATACATCCTCCCTGCCTCCTCTCCACTCAATGACACCTGCACCATTACATCATTAAAGTTCCCCACAGCTATGGTTCATGGTATACAGTGGGGCTGTACACACTGACTTACCCCCAGAGTGCCGGCCACAAGCTCCGCCCGAGCTCCGCCCAGTCCCAGCAGGTTTTCGCTGCTCGGATCTCTAAGGTACTCCTCAACGCTCACCTGCAACAAACATGCAGTCAGGAATTCCGTTTTCAGTCCTTGAGCTCACTTATCCACCTCCTCTGGCTCTCCCTGTGACCCCTCTCCCTCTTCTTCTCCTTCTCCTTCTTCTCCCTTTCCCTCCCCCTCTTCTTCCTCCTCTTCCTCCCCTTCCTTCTCATCGTCCTTCGCCCTTTCCCTCATCATCATCTCCTTCCTCTCCCTCATCATCACTGAGTGAGTCAAGACAGTCTCCGAGACCTTTAGCCTCCAGACACTCTCTCACTGTCTCACACCCCTCCTCTCCAAAACAGTTCCCTGCAAAATCACAGAGAACGTAGCTCTCACTTTCTACATACACATAGACTGTAGTAGTAGCTACAGTATTGTGTATATACTACTATTGATGTATGCAAGGTTGTACCTAAGACAAAGGTTCAAAATATTACCATTGAAGTCGATTTTCTTCAGTTCCTTCTTGTTTGCCAGAGCCTCCACCACTGCCACAGCTGATGATGCGTCCATCGAATTGAACCCGATATGTACCTCCTGTGAGTAATAGAGAGAGGAAGGAAGAGAGACAAGATGCTTGCATTTACAGTAGAGCCTCCAATAAACAACACTTAAAAAAGAAAATAAACAAGGAGACACTTTGATGTCTACTTTTCCATCATCCTAGCACATTTTTAATCTCTGAAGAGAGGTAACTTCCATATAAAGGAGGAATGCCCGATCCCAACTAGTCCATCATTCAGAGGTTCCACTGTATTCAGGAAAACATGACATCACCTCTAATTTCTGGTGTCCGTCAGCGATGGCTCCAGCAACGGCTCGGGCTCCTCCCGATCTCAAGAGACAGTCTCCGAAATTGATGACTCGTAATTCCTGCAGCGACGGGAGAACCGTTGCCATGGCAGCCGCCCCCTCCTCAGTGAAGGTGTTATCGTTGAGATCAATACTCTGCAAGTGGACGAGATCGTTATAGTCATGATGACAGGGTTGGGGTTCAATTAAGGGTTGAGCTCTCGATAAAGAGTTTAAAGTTTCAAGTAAGCTTAATAATACACTCACACACAATGCGTTTCCCTTCCTCTTTGTAAAGTCCCGCAGAGACTAACTCACCCTCAGTTCAGTGTTCTTGGCAAAGGCAGAGGCCAGAGCCGATATTCCGTCTTTGCTGATGCCGTTCTGAGGCATGGCCACCTCTCGAAGTGAGCCCAGCTCGGCAAACACCTCGGCCAGGGCGGAGGCTCCCGGGTTCTCCAGTCGACTCCGCCCGACAACAAACACCTCCAGCTGTAGTCTCCCTCCCTGTCGGCTGGCCTCACTGTGACACTGGCCCAGAGCTTCCGCCAACAGCTGAGACAGTGGAATTATATTCAGTGACCTTTCAGCAGGCGAATGCAAGGCTACGTTGCTTCCATGAACTATCCAGTTGCCATGTAAATACTGTATGCCTTATTCTGAAAATGACAGAGACTTGGTGTGCAAGAGTGAGCTCATTGGAGTTATTAACCCTCGGCGCGCATGCGCAGCGAGGGTTACAGTAGTTGGTTTGTCTGTCTGCCTGTGTGTGTGTGTGTGTGTGTCGACGCTTATTCTGGAACTACAGGCTACGAGGCGGCCCATTAGCGATACCAGCGGCTTCAGTACTACATGAACCTGAAAAATAAAATTTTCCTGAAACGACTGCGTTCGAGAGCGACAAACTGGCACAGTCGTGGACCGCGTTGCGTGGGCCAACCCATCAATAAGCAGTGCGCATGCGTATACCAGACGTGATCAACGGAGGCACAAGAAGCCACCATGAAGGTGCGTGTATCGACTCCCGAATGCTATCTAATACCGTAGCTAGCCCGTGTCAGACTCTCCGCGGCCTACTAGCGGGAGACCACGGGTAAACGCTAATAGTTGACCTAGCCCATTAGCGGCACCGCACATGCGTACGTAGTTCGCCGAGGGTTTGCACTTTAGTGCATTAAAAGGACTTACAAAACCCCTGCAAATTGCTAACACAACAAATGCTAAATTATTATGTGACTTTTATTGATTGCTGCTTGTCACCCTGACCACGAAAGTTTGCAGCAACACTTTCATGTGTGGTTCTTCAAAAGAAGTGAAATTCATGAATGAAAGCTATCTCCCTCGACAGTTACCCACTACTACCATGTGTACAGTACCACAGAATACACAAAGAAGCTAGAAAGAGAAACACAGGGCTGAGAATTTGAAAATTATCCCACGGGGAACCTAGGAGAGAGATATTCCCTCACCTCGCCACCCTGAGGACCCATCCCAGTATTGTTCAGTTTGAGTATCCTGAGGGAGAAGCAGGCGGGGTTGGAAAGCAGCTGGAAGATGGCCTCAATCCCTGCCGGACCAAAGGCATTGTCGCTGAGGTCCAGCTCCACTAGATGGGCTCTCGCTGCCATCACTGCATCACTTAGAGTGGTCTGGGGGATGGATATTAATGACAGGAAACTAGTACCACATGATCTCAATACCCGCTGTCTATACCAGTGTGCGCATAAACCTATGCTTTCTGCATTAAATAGAGAGAGAGAGAGGTAAGAGAGAGGTTCTCTTTTCACCAGAGCTGGAGGTATTTCTGACTTCAATCGGCCAACAAACATGTCCTTCCAGAGAGCTCTGCGGAATAACGGTCTGGAGGATAGGGCTCCAGCTATTGCCTGCGCCGCCTGGACCCCCATACTGTTCCCGCTGAGTCTCAGAGTCGTTAGCCCCTCATCCTCGTTTATGGCCCGCACCGTGTCCTCGACTAGGGAGAAGACAGAGAGAAAAAGCTATGTTGGCACGTGTGCAGGTACACGTACCGTCTTCAGGCGAGTTTAGCTTTCGATCCTGGCCAGAGATGACCACCTCCCTTTCTTCTGGTTCTGCGACAGACATTTTCCTTGACACACTCGTTTCAGCAGTTCTCTGGTCGTTTTTTAACCACCACGTACACGCTCGTCTTCAAACAGTTCCGCCCACAGTATTACGCATGCGCATTCGGCACGGTTTCCCGGGGAATTTCCCTCCGGACATGTCCGTATATTGCAAGTTACGGACCCCGTTCCCACACTGCTGGAGCCGCCTTCACTGAGGCTAAGAAGGGAGATGCGTTAGTAGTAGGCAGAGGAGTTCACTGGCTCTTTAGGTTTCTTCAGGTGTGTGGACGGCTCCGCGCCGCGATTTGGACGGTCCAGCGAGGGAGTCTGGAAATATGGGGCGTAAAGGACCCAAACCGAAGACCTACAGCCATTTCCAAGTGACTTTGGACAAGTTTCTAGGCTCCAAGAACCTCTGTCGGAAGGCGATCGCCAAGGACGGCTCTTGTCTCTTCAGAGCCGTCGCTGAGCAGGTAGAGGAACCCCTAGCACATGTCCATTGAGGTAGTCGCGTGTGTGTGTGTGTGTGTGTGGGCGGGCCCTCCGTGACTTCGACTGCGCGGCTGACTCTTCCCGCCTATCTCTCTCTCTCTCTCTGCCTCTCTCAGGTACTGCTGAGTCAGTCTTACCACCATCACGTGAGACTCCAGTGTGCAGACTACATCTCTCGACATAGAGATGACTTCAAGGAGGTATGTACGAACTCCAGGACCTTTACCATCTTTATCGAAAACTTAACCCTCTCTCCTCAGTTCCTGACGGTGAAACTTGATGAGTACCTGAGGCGACTGCGGATCGGGCAGCTGTGGGGAGGGGAGGTGGAGCTGGTGGTCTTCTCTAAGATGTACCGGCGTTCCATTGTGGTCTACAACCAGCAGGTGAACCAGGTCCAGGAGCAGATATTCCTGACCCCCGAGGACGAGGCTGCCGGCAGACGGACAGAGGAGCTCATTGATCCCGTAAGGGTCGACCTTTATTATTGCCAGACCCCCTTCAATTATTAGCAGTGGACCCCTCATTCAGCTATAGGCCCCTCAATTATTAGCCTTTTTTACATCACTCCTGAATTGATGCCCTTATTAAGCAACAGGCCCTGAAAAACACTACATTAGCACAGACTTTAGTTATTTACCCCTGATTAGTATCACCTATGAATAATAACACCCCAGGGCCCTTGTATTTGCACTAACAAGACCTAGAATTAGCAGGGGAAACACACTCCACTGCAATTAGTGTTGTAAGGGAGTGTAGGTAGACCAGTGAAACCTTAACCTCATAGTGATTCATACGTTCTGAGAAGTTAGTACAACAACAGTATAGTTGGAGGTGGTGTAAGGGGAGAGCCTGAAGCAATAGATCCTCACACATGATCCTAGTGAGGGGTCTTTCCTCCAGATATATCTGGCCTATACTGATGGGAACCATTACGACAGTGTCTACCTTAGGAAGAGCAAAGGAAACCTGGCCTTCTGTCAGTGTGAGTGTGCCATCTTTCCTGCCTTGCTCATCCTCCATTTTATATGTTCTTCTCCTGAGTTATTTGTTTTCCTTGCATCTTCTTTTGTCTTCTCTTCATCTTTTGTTCTATTTCCTTCCCTTCTTCTCTCTCTCTCTCTCTCTCTCTCTCTCTCTCCGACCGTTTGTTCATAGTTATTCTCTCTTCTCAACCTTATGTACTTGCAGCGGTTGTGTATTCCCTGCTCTATGAGAAGGTATTTGAGGAAACCCTCAGCCAAGCAACTAAGCAGAGACTGCGGAATATCACCGATGCAGATGTTCAAAAACTAGCAATGGAAGGAGACAAGGGAGACAAGCACCTCACCTTCCTGAGCAAGACCTACCCCCTTGGTGTCCTGGAGGGCATGGCTCCTAACTGCTTCTCAAACACATCACTTCACGTCTACCAGAGGGAGAGAGATTGTGAGGGGTTAAGTTAATCACTATATAATCAGTCAGAGAAGGGTTAAATTGTGAAAGACTTTAAGCACAGCTCTAGGAGAGAGGGGTGAAACATAAATCAGTAGACTGATATAGAACGGTAAAACTAAAGATTACTTAGACTGAGAAAAAGAGGTTAAATCAGTAAGATGGGGGTTAGGGGTTAATAACTTGCCTGTGATAAAGGAGTTAAATCTCTGTCTCCAGGTATAGAGAGACAGGATCGAGACGTGGCTGCCGCCATTCAGTTCCAGATTGGAGACAAGTGTCTGGTCCCGGTACCAGGCGACTCTCAACTCTACAACGGAGAGATCACCTCCAGCATCACGCCCAACGGGTGTCACCTGGTGTGTCACATGACTCTCACATGATCCCGCATCACTGTTTCTTCCCTGCAGGTGTATATATTTGAAGCTGGAGAGCAGTGAGTCACGCTAATATTCATGCCAATAATGATACAAGCATTTCGGCCTTCTTCTACATGCATTGGTTTGTAGAACAAGAAATGCGACAAGTACACATTAGTATGGAGTAGAGAAGACTGCAGTTTTGTCTGTGCAGGTGGGAGATTCCGTGCAAAGATATCACAGTTCCAAGCAACTCTCTCTCTTCAGCTGCCTCCACTGGTTAGCCCGTCTCTCTCTCTCTCTCTCTCTTTCATGTGCACACTTGTCTCACACATTACCCAGCACCTCCCTATACACATCTCCGTGTGAGTACTTAATTCGTGCTTTTTGAAAATGCATGGTACACGTACAGAGGTGTCATTGGTCATCATCTGTAACAAGTTCTCTGTCATATTCTGATCTGTGTCTGTGTAGGAAGGCGAAGTGGAGGACCGCCTCATGCGTGGTCCAAAGTCCACCAGAGAATTCAGCCTGGCTTTCCTCGAGGAGGGAGAGGGACCTCAGATGAGACTCCACCCACCTCCTCCCTTCTCCCTCTCCCCCCCAACCTTCTCCCCATTGCCACCACCGCCGCACACATTCCCTCCCCCTCCACCCCACCCCCTGGCACCACTGAGCAGAACCACTCCGTGCAAAAGGCCTACCAATCTATCCCAAAGTCGACCAACGGGACCAAAACCTTGTCAGGCAAGCCCCTCAATAAACCACTGACAGCATCGTCAGGGAGCACACCAGCTTCTCAAGTTCCGGTCACCGGCAAAGGAGAAGTGGGCGTGGCTTCACAACAAGGGGTTTGGAGATCGGGAGAGGTCGTTGATATGGAAACACAAGGTCGGCGTAGGTCAGGGGGCGGAGCCGGGATTCAGGGCGGTACACCTCCTGGTTTCTCTGTCGGCAGAGAACACGAGCCGGTGCCCAAACCTCCGAAGGTGAGATGTAACGATTGCAGCATATTAAGCCAAGTATGAGGAACATGATGTGAATGTACATATTTGTGTTTTTGTGTGAGAAATTGATCCATTGGTAGCCATGCATTGCTTGCCAATTGCTTGTTCTCTGATATCTGCAGGTGAGTGAGGCAGACAAACCGGCCAACCTTCCCGGGAGGCCTGCAGCAGTCGATGTTCGAAACCCAGGGGACCGGAAATTTCCTCCCTCCCCTCCCGCCACCTCGGCCCCCCCTCAGCTCCCCGGGGGTTACTCCAACGAGGGAAGAGTTGTCGTCCACTCTGCCTCCTTCCCTCCCGCCAACCCCACAGGCCCCAGAGCCTCTCCAGACGACTCAGCTGCCACTACAAAGATCATCAGTGAGGAGTGTGTGAATGGAGCAACCCAGACAGCCAATCCCAAACCTCCTCCAGTGCCTTACTTCTTACCTCACCCTATGGGACGCTACGTTTACCTCCCCGAAGGACAAGCCCCCATTCCAAACCAGCTGGGCCCAGTCCCCATTCCAAGCCAGTCAGGCTCGGTCCCTGTTCCAAACCAGCCAGGCTTGGTGCAGATTCCAAACCAGCCAAACTCTGTCCAGATTCCAAACCAGCAGACAGGACCTCAGACTGTGGGTGGAGTGGTATCTGAACCAGTGATGCATGCACCAGTTCCCCACCCTCATCTTACGGCACAGCAGATGGGGAGACGTGGGGGGGAGGAAGGAAGAGAAAGCCCCTATTTTGACTCCCAGATAAACCACCTACGATCCTCACAGCCCGAGGAGGCGTGGCCAATGGTAGGCGAAGAGGAGCCACACCCAAATCCGCACCCTCTGCCCCCCCAACAATCGTCACCCCCTCCTGGGCACATGCCCCCTCGTTACATGTTCCCCTTTGGAATTCCGACCCCCTCGGATCAAGGGATCGTCATGAGACCCCCTCATTTCCCGGGGATCCCGCCCCCCGGTGGCCCCGCCCCTCCTGGGGGTCCCGTCTCCATACAACACATGTTCCCTTTCTTCCTGGCCCCACCCCATCAACCGTTCCCCGCCCACCAACCACACCCACTAGAGGTTGAGACGGAGTCAAAAGAGGTACAGACCTCTCCGTACCCCTCCCCAGTTCTCAAGAAGGACAAGGAGGTGGACGTCCGACCTGCGACAGTCTCTGTGGGACTGCAGTGTACTGGAGTGGCTCGCCGAGAGAGCTCGACCAATACTGACCCTCAGGGAACAAACCAGCCCCTGTTTCTGGCTGACGATATAAAGCCCCCTGCAGTGTCGGCTCAGGCGTACCTCTTGTCTGGAGATGTACAGGGACAAATCCGAGTCCTCACTGAGTATGCTGAGCAGGTGAGTGGGTGTGCTCTGAGTGAATGGTGGTCAAGAATTTAAGACTGCTTGTCTCCAAACACGTCATTATTATATTACAATGTTGAATCTCTCTCTTACAGTGTCTGAGGCTGTATGAGAGAGCTGAGCCTGATCTGGCCTCTCCTGCCCTGGACCTAGCGAAGGGCCTCGGAGAGCGTGTTCAGAGGATGGTGGAGGAGAGAGAGAGGAAGACGAGAGAGGTGGTGAGGAGTGAGATGAGGGAGGAGGTGAAGGAGGAAGTGAGACAGGAGATATGGGACCAGGTGAGAGAGGAAGTGAGGGCAGAGTTGATGGAAGACATGCAGCACAAACCACTGAATGTCGACGAACAGAATTTTCTACAGCTGTTTACAAACTCTCAACCGGACAGGCCTCCTCACCTTCCTCCCCATCATCTGGCGGAGCACGGGCGCTACCCTGCCTATTTCCCCCACTTTACACCGTCACCCGTTCCCCCGAACAAGATGGCCGCCGTTCCTCGCGGGAGATCAGCCGAGCTCGGTGAGGATGAAGATGCCGACAGCCTTGGGGGAGATGGAGAGGCTAACGAGGAAGATACAGAGGTTCTCCCCCATCAAGAGGCATCGGTTCCTCCTTATCCGCAAATGGCTCCGGGCCCAATGATGGTGCCGCCTGGCGCCAGACCGGTAGTGTTCCCCCCCATGCCAGGCATGCCCTGGTACCCTCACTACATGCCGTTCCCATTCCTCGTTCCACCGCACCACCAGATGCTGCCTCACGTGGTTCCTCCGGTTGGACTCGATGAGCGCAGTAGTAGCTCAGACGATCACCAATCGTCACAGAATGATCCACAGTTGGTTGAGACTCCGGAGGTCCAGGAGGAGTACCAGGTCTCAACTGGTGGACAGACCGTCGATACCACCAGTACCGATAGTGGTGTTGTAGGGGACGGGACCACTACCGGCAAAGAGATACCACAAGTGACCGCTGCTAAACCACCATTTACGTTCCCCTCTGCCGACATACAGACTGAGATTGACATTGACGAAATCGAAGGCCCTGAAATCGCTTCTCATTTCACGGAGAGTCTGTCACTCTCAACATCTGCGGGGGAAATGAACCTACTGGTAAACCAGTCACCTTCTCGCCATAGGTCCCCCTCTCCTTCAAACACACAGCTGCCAGCAGGTGGTACTGAGCCAACGGGGGAGCTGAAAGAAGGGGGGCTGAGACCAGGTCTCCCTTGTCGTAGAAAAGGCGTGGCTGAAGTTACCAGTCTCCCTCAGGAGACGGGAGAAGAACAGTCAAAGGAGGAGAAGGCGGAGTCTGTGACCGTGACCCCGCCCACTAATCAGCGACAGTACTCGGGGAAGGGGAAAGGAGGGAGACAAGGCTCCGGACACCACCGAGGCAGAAACAGAGATGGAGTAGGTGGGCGGGGCTACAAATCCAGTCATCACGACAGGAGGCATGGTTCGTCGTCTTCTGAGCAGGCTGCCACGCCCCCTCAGACTTCAGTTGCAAGCCACACCCACTCCTGGCCAGCCGACACCCCAACAACTTCTTCAGTGCAGTCAAAGACTCCACCAAACAATTTGTCTGTGGCCACACCCACAAGCCAGTCCCAAGTCCAGACCACTCAGTCTCGAGTTCAGACCACTCAGTCTCGAGTCCAGACCGATCAGTCTCGAGTTCAGACAACTCAGTCCCGAGTTCAGTCTGATCAGTCTCGAGTTCAGACCACTCAGTCCCGAGTCCAGACCGATCAGTCCCGAGTCCAGGACTCGTCCACAGTTCGATCTCAATCCCATACTGCATTGTCTGGTACTGAGAAGGAAAGTGGAGGTAGAAAAACCAGCGACGAAGCTGTCAAGAAGAGTGCAAAATCTGGTGATGAAGGGGTTAAAGTTGCAGGGAGCAAAGGCAGTTTGTCGGGTGGCAATAAAGCAAGTGGAGGGGGAGGAAAGGGAGGGAGAGGAGGGAGACCAAATAGAGGAAGAGGGGGGAAAGAAGTGCCGGCTGTTTCAAAAACTACCGCCGAGACAAGCGAGAGAGAAGGAAAAGAGGTTGGTGCAACGTCGGCGCCTGTGGTGAAGAGTGAAGAAAGTGAGTCGGCGACCAGCGAGATGGCGCCAAAGAACACGAGGCAGAACCTCAACAAGGGAGGCAGCAATCAGAAGTACTATCGAGGGAAAAGAGCTGGAGGAGGAGGATCGAATAGCTCTCGAACTTACCAAACTTCCCAACCCAACCACTCCCAGGCTTCTTCTTCCAGCAACCACGACGATGCGCATCAGTCGAGATATCAAACCAGCAGAGGAGGAGGAGGGGGAGGAGGAGGAGGAGGGGGAGGAGGAGGGGGGAAGTCAGGGAGGGGAGAAAGCAGAGCAAAAGCTAAGAGAGTCAACTCTGTCCCAGACTCTGGAGAACGACAATCACAGGAGCCAACTCGCAGCAGTTGTGACGACACCCCACGAAAGCCCTCTCCCGACAGAATCGTAGAGCAACTACCCAGCTTCAAAAACCTCTACTCCTCCACTCCTGAAAGAGAAGAGACTGCTGAGTATCTCACACAAGGCAAGGAGAGCTGGCCCAGCATGACTCAAATCGATCAGGACCACCCAACCCCCACGTTCCTCCCTCCCCACTATTCCTTATCCCCGGACTCCCCTCTCCTTCCACACTTCCCCCCTCTGAACCAGTTCTTTCCCTGTCAAGACTCGATGGATTCCCCCATGGATTCCCCCAGCCACCTCCTAACAATCTTCCCTGCTCTCTTGTCTCGCCAAGGACTGGTCGACGCTGAGTCAGCTCCCACCTCTTGACCCAGGCTCCCACAGAACACATTGTCTCATGCACACAGACACACCACAGACTGGCTCATCACGTCATCTTCATTATTATTGCTATTGTAATTTATGTCTTCATGCACTGTGTATCATAATGTGGCAATCGATTGAAGACCCAACAAAACGTGAATGTAATGTGTGTTTCCACACACAATGACATAGATCACAGTGTGTACATGATTATATCCACATAGAGCACTCTGCGCAGTGTGAACGATTATATCCACATAGAGCACTCTGCGCAGTGTGAACGATTATATCCACATAGAGCACTCTGCGCAGTGTGAACGATTATATCCACATAGAGCACTCTGCGCAGTGTGAACGATTATATCCACATAGAGCACTCTGTGCAGTGTGTGATCCGCATACATACGGTATGCTGGCAGCACGATCGTTGCAAATGCTGGTAACATTTTGAACTTCATCAAGTCTGCAATGCTACGGAGGAAGTCTGTTTTCTGAAGGGGATCATATCACTAACTCTACACTATTCCAGAGTAGCTGTGTGCCGTGCTGCATCAGCTCAGCTCCATTTTCACAATTAGGCTGAGCGTCATGTTTTGCAAGGCAGTGTGTGAAATCTCTCCCCCCCCCCTCTGCCTGCAGCAGTCAGTCAGCGATGGCCGCCAGCTCCTTTCCTCACTGTCACCTCAAACTTATACTCATACCACTGTTCCTCCTTCCCTATGTCGGTCTGGGAGAATGAGAGTTTAGGAATGGGAATCTGACGGTATGGGGATTGGGAATGGGACTCACCCGACGACCGATGTAGCAAGGGTTGTAAGCGCGAACTCCGAGATACTCGTGTAGTCCCAATTGTTTGAATGGCTCTAAATAAATCTTCTTGGGGCTAACTATCACTCTGTACTGGTCTTTCAGCCTCTTAGGTACCGGATCATATCCTGGAGGAGAGAGAGGGAGAGAGGGCGGGAGGGAGGGGAGAGAGGGCGGGAGGGAGGGCTTTAGAGGAGAGAGAAGGTGGAATGACTTGCCTTCTGGTATGTAAACTCTTATCAGTTTTTTGAGTCCATTTTTAGCCTGAACAACATCAGCAAAGACTATCTCTATCTTCCCTGTCATTGAGTAGAGAGAGAGAGAGAGAGAGAGAGAGAGAGAGAGAGAGAGAGAGAGTAACACTACCATCTACTGTCAGTAGAGCACTCACCAGTCTCCTCAAGGTAGAAGAGATAGACAAACTGAATCTGTTTGGTGTAGTTGACAAAACGGAGCTGAAGGATGTCTCCTTCCTCAGCAAACACGCTCTTCTCTGAGGCCACAAAGGGGTTAGATCACAATGGGTTAATTAAAGGGGTTAACCATAAAGAAGTTGGAAGAGATACGGGATTATGGCAGAAGTTGAAATGGATTGAGGGGTTAAACTAGAAGATATTGATCAAGGGGTTAAAGTAGAAGAAGTAAAGGGGTTAAACTGGAAGCCAGGGCCCAAGAGAGGGGTTAAACACCGTGTGTGTTGCCGTAGAGCTGGATCTGGGCTCTGAAGTCAGTGGAAGGAGGGCACAGCTGAAGGTTGGACACCACGAGAGGAGGAGAGAGGTCCTGCCTGGTCGGCCAGGGGGTGGTGAATGGACTCAGACTCTGCGACAGCCACTTTGTGGTCAGTTCTACTCTGAACCTATGGATCGGCTTCGTCCCTGGCACACCTACAGTCGAGTGGAGAGACAAGACAAGAAAAATTTGTAAGGAGGAACGCCAAAATTCCTACTGCTACATATACGGCTGTCTGTACATCTGCTTGTCATCGAAGCACTTGGCCCTATACATAATAACGACCACTACATCGTAACACAGTGTGTGTGTGTGTGTGTGTGTGGGAGAGCTAAAGTTCTCATACTTTTAGCGAGCAAGTGAAGAGAAAGCCAAACATCTTTACTGTAGCGGTGCAAATGACAAATGCTCACATGTAATTTCTATTGCATCCACATGTTGCTCGTCTCCAAGGTCAAAGGTCAGTGCCTGTGAGCCCCGCCCACTCCACCGGAGCATGTTTTCCAGTCGACTGAGATTCAGCATTCCATATCCATTTTGTGGATCTAGAGGACGATGTCATTGTTAATTCACTATGCCAATGATGTAATTATGACATCATACCAACAACAGGCTCTGGTGTGATTGTCCAGCCAGCATTCTTGTAAATGTAGTTCCAATGCATCACTGACATAGAACTCAGGCCCTCTAGAGAGAGAGGAGAGAGGGAGAGAGGGAGAGAGGGAGGGAGAAAACAGCATACAATGTCAGGCTAAAATTGTGCTCCACAAAAAATTGCCACAAAAAATGTTCAGCCAATATGCATGTTGTGCTGTGTGTCACGAAAATACAACTTGCGTACCAGTCTTTGGCTTTCCTCTCTCCTGAGGGACGGAGACTAGTATCCTCAAAGCAACGCAGAACTCCGCCCCCTTGTCCCACTCCAGGGGTGTGATTGTCACGTACCAGGCTCCGCCCCTTTCTATCGGGATTTTCTTCAACTCCTTGGGCTGTGGGGAGAGAGAAACAACCCTCTGAAGGTTCACAGGTTGAAGAAAAACAGCCTGGAGTACGGGCATGGGGTCACAATGGTTGTGTCTACAGCAGTATATACCTGCACCGTGTCTACAGCAGTATATACCTGCACCGTGTCTACAGCAGTATATACCTGCACCGTGTCTACAGCAGTATATACCTGCACCGTGTCTACAGCAGTATATACCTGCACCGTGTCTACAGCAGTATATACCTGCACCGTGTCTACAGCAGTATATACCTGCACCGTGTCTACAGCAGTATATACCTGCACCGTGTCTACAGCAGTATATACCTGCACCGTGTCTACAGCAGTATATACCTGCACCGTGTCTACAGCAGTATATACCTGCACCGTGTCTACAGCAGTATATACCTGCACCGTGTCTACAGCAGTATATACCTGCACCGTGTCTACAGCAGTATATACCTGCACCGTGTCTACAGCAGTATATACCTGCACCGTGTCTACAGCAGTATATACCTGCACCGTGTCTACAGCAGTATATACCTGCACCATGTCTACACCTGTAAAATGTCTTTCCACAGAATGTCAAAATCTGCCAATTTTATGTACCGCGACTATATATGGGCCCCCCAAATCCAAACAGTGTACGTATGTAGCCCTAGGGGTACACTTACAGATGGGGCGATGCAGTTTTCGGCAAACACCAGCTTCTTGTAGTTGATCTGAGCGTGCTCAATATGGCCACCGCCGTCAGGGTCTCCCCGCAGCTCCACTGCCGTAACCACCCTGTTCTCGAGAAACTTCACCTCCAGAGTGGGGGCGTCGTCGGCCTTCGTCGGACACCAGAACTTGGGCTGGTCCGAGAAATGGAGTATGGCTTCACTGGGTGGGTGTGGTCCCGTTTGGGAGCTGGCTTTCAGCGTGTGTTCGTCGGTACTGGCTGAGGATTTCGTGAGAAGAGGTCGTTCTGAATAGGAGGAGAGGAGGAGGAGAAGAGAGAGATCCTTTGTCTATCTCCAGACCATTTCTTGCACACACGTGTGACCGAGTTAACCAATTTTCATATTCGTCATGTGCGCATGTGTATTGAAATGGTCTGGGCACAGAACTAATGGAATCACAAACTACAACATTATTGTCGCTGGCCGAAGCCAGTGATATTATTAGAGGGGCTAACCACAGACGAGGTAGCACAGAAAGTGGTTGAGGTCTGTCTGCGATCGAAGGTTCTTGACGTGTTTGAACCACGCCATGATCTCTGTGAGAAATGATTCCAAACTGACACCAGCTGACACTGCTGACGTGATCCCAACACTCACCCAACACAGACTTGACGTTTTGAATGGTCTTGACGCGGGGTCTGAACGGAATGTCGTTGACCGGGACGAGAGTATCTCCCTCCTTCCTCTTCTCGCGATCCTCAACCGTGAAAAACTGACCCGTCTTTTTCACCTCCAGCCGCGCACTGCGGGATTATACACCACCTCAGATCTCATAGTTTCTCTCTCCCCCATAATTATTCCTACTCACATGTTAGGCCTGAGGGCATAATACAGCAACTGCGAATAGTTCCTTATATAGTTCTTGATAGTCTCTCTGTCACCTGAACAGTAAACGAGAGCACACAAGTTAGAAATCCCCGGTGCAGAAGAAGAACATGCAAGTGATGAGGAAGGGCTGAGAAGGAACCCTCAGTGCAGAAGAAGAACATGCAAATGATGAGGAAGGGCTGAGAACTAACCCATTGGGCATCTCATCCAAACCAATATCAAATTTAACCCTCTCTGTGCTGTAAATAAGTCTCGAGGCAAAGTGAAAAACGAAAGTAGACAACTCAGCACGCATGCCGAGTGTCCCCGCAGGGAACGTGGTTGTGATTGTTGTAACGCACTCTCTGATAGTTCGCTGCTGCAGATGACGGCATAGCTCTCCCTCAGGTGAGCTGGGAACTTCTTCCTGACCATCACAAACTCAGTCGACCCATCCTTTTTCATTCCTTCCTCCTGCGAGAGAGGAAGACTGTGTGTGGAACACGTACAGTAGTCTTGGGCCCAGAACGTTTATCTGGGAAATGGCCTGGGATGTGTATAAGTCTATCAACTGTACTTAAAAACCTCTGCTGTTGTTAAACATGGGAAATTCTGGCCTCAATTATAATTATTGCGAGAGGGATACATTTTTTAACCTCGGCTGTATACGAAGTCTCTCACTGTTTCAATACTTGCAAGAAGTCGACCAAACGTTTCCCTCTCTTCCTCTTTAATCTCAGCCACTGACGACAGGGGGTGTGCCCTCGTGACCCTTCCCGTGACCTTTACCTCCGGGTACAGAATGTGGAACACTTCAAGCTCGTCGTCCCCTATCAGTCCAAGGTGCGTTCCCGTGGCAACCTGCATGGGATGCCAGATTACATCATGCAAATTAAGATGGATCCACGCCAATCTGGGGGTGTGGTCTTGCCTGCAGTTTGGTGAGGTCGAAAGGACAACGGTCATCACTGGTCTGGTTCTGGTTCCGCACCAGGTCAGCTCGCAGGACTTGGAGGTAAGGGTACGAGGCAATACCTAGAAATGAGCGATCTACATCTCCCTACATGAATCACAGTCAAAAAATCAACGTTTGTTGGAGAATTGGTAACAAATGGAGAAAGAGGAAAGAAGATCAGTTACAGAATGAGACCTGAATAGCTGGGACAAACAGCTCGTGCTCTCTGCCGTTCTTGTGCCAGTGGAAAGAGATGGCTTCGTAGAACAGTCGATGAGAGATTTCATTGTTGTGAGCTCTGCAGAAGATGTGGGGCTCTTACTCTCTCTCTCTCTCTCTGTCTGTGGGAATGAGGAGCTGACCTTCTCCTGCTGATCCACGATATCAGAACCTTCACAAAAAGTCTGGTCAGTTTTCCAAACACAGAATAATCCTCTCTGCAAGAGAGACCGAGAGAGTAGGGAGTAGGTTTATTATCTATGGCTGCAGGCACTGCATTGCTAGCCTTTGCGCCATGCATTGGACGTAACCTAAGGTTCACCTGAATGTGCCTCTCAGTCTCCACATGGTCTCGGGGTCTGGCTGGCAGAAGTAGAGGACCACTCCTTGGCAGCCAGTCAGAGCAGACCAAGGACTGCTCATTATCTCCACCTCTGATGGCTGACATGGGGGGGGGGGGTACCAGACAAGACGAAACAATGTCAAACTAGACCACAGGAGCCGCAAAAGTGTTGGAATGTAAGTCTAATCTGTTTTGCTTGTACTGATAAACACTTTCTTGTAGTGATGCTACAATATCTACACCACGGATCATGTTAGCAGGTGTGTATTTGACAGACCACTAGTCTACCACTGACAGACCACTACACTACCACTGACCAGCCGTTGTTTGCCAAACGAGACCACGTGAGACTGGTGGCAGTCCACTAGGAAAGTAATGTAGTCTGTTGGCAGGAGCTCCACCCAGTACTTGAGGTCAGTCATGTCTATACAATCAGACTATGTGGGGGGGAAATGGAGGTAGAGAGGGAGTTGGGATTGGAGGAAACACTTACCTTTCTCCGGCTCAAAATTGAGGCTCCGTCTGTAAGCACAGCTCCATTGTACTTGTCTTCACTTCCATCTTTACCAGAGATCTGCAGTAAAGTATACCCACACCAAACACTACACTACGTGCTCAAAAATGTAAATTTACGTATTAACCTTCAGTGGAAACTGTTGGCCCGAAATGTAAATGAACACAACAGCATCTTTGTTGCAGCGAGACGCCACCTCCTGACGAGAGAGAGAGAGATAAACAAACACGCTCCCTCGAGAGGCCTGCCTTGTCAAATAGAGTGTTAATGGAAGGAGACTTCCCACTGGTGTCTCTGGCCCTGCTCCTCTCAGAGACGGTTTCTCCGAAATCAACAACCTGAAACTCCAGTCGATACAGGCACCTCTTGAGCCCCTCTCTGAGGAGAACGAGATGGAGATAGAGATTGTGGGGTGAATCGAGGGTCATTATTTCTACCTTTGATCCTCAAAATCTTTGCTGTAAGTCTTCATGTGTTTCTCCTCCGCCACGTAGTCATTCTTCAACCAGAGAAATGTGTCCATACTCACGAGCACTGCTAACCTACCTGCAGAGAGAGAGAGAGAGGGAGGGAGAGAGAGAGAAAGAGAGAGAGAGAGATGAGTATTGAACAGAGAGGAGAAACACATACTTGTCTTCTCTGTACTTGATTTCGGAGCCATTCTTCTGGCTAACGGTAAGAGCAGTGACAACGTAAATGGCGTAGACAAAATTTTAACAATGTTACAGCTCAACTCACTCTGTGCCACGTCAAAAAGATGCGACAGCCTCTCGTTCTCCCTGCTCTGTTTCAGGCACTCGACGAAAGCCGCGATGGTACGCATTCCTTTTCTCCCTACCATGGCAACCAGTCGCTGGGCCTGGTCGTCTGGTGCCAGCTGGTTGATCTCTCTCTCCTCTTCTGCCATCAGCACCTTCTTTTTCAGCAGGTACGGGAGTATGGCTCCAACATTCAACTGCACAAGGAAGAAAAGACTCGACCACTTACAGTATGCAAACCAACTACAACAGCAACAAAAATGTAACTGGAAATTCTGTGATACAGAGAATGTGGCAGGGGCTTACCCCTCTAGCCAATGTGGCCTCGTTTTTCCTGAACATTGTCTTGAATCCGACATCAGCGGGAGTCCCGACCTCCTTCCACCTCTCCAGCTGAAGCAGCTGCGTCTTGTCTCCCTGTAGAATGTCCATCCTACGAGGATGCTCCTTCGCTGCCACTGCAGCTGGAGTCAAAAAAAGATTGAAAATTTTGCCTACTTTTTGTCTTGCCCATCATTGCCACTACAATACATTCAAAAAACAGCAAGAGAAATAGCATGCTCCAGTACGCTGCCCTCTCCCACTCGTCCTATGTACCTTCTTGAAGGAGAATAGAGGCCAGGTCCATATGACTAGGGTTGGGGTCTTGGTAGAGACACTCGATGAACTTGAGCAGTCCCTGTGCCCCTGGTCTCTGAGCCAGCAGCGAGAGGAGCGCCAGGCAGTTCTCTTCCGACGAGCGGTGAGGGTTGTGAACTTCCATCCTCTCGTGCATCGTCAGTTCCTCCATCTCCATCAGATGATTAACGAACGTTGTGAAACTCAGCCGCGACACAATCTCCCTTCTCTTCGTATCGAAGATGTCCAGTAGCGGTGAGCGTACGGGGCCCTCTGATGTCACGTCCTCCAGTAGCTCCAGGATTCTGTCGTGTTCTTCACATCTCGTCTCCCTCAGGCTGTCGACGAACGCGTCCACTCCTCTCTGCGTGTGTTTGGTGATGAACTGCAGCAGAGAGCCGGACCGTTCGATCTCAGAGTAGTGAGGGTCGGCCAGCCTCTCTAGCTGGTCGTGGGAGAGAACTCCCTTTTGCCGTAGAGCGGAGAGGAGGAGAGGGAGTCTGAGGCTTTGTCTGATTGCCAGCGCATTCTCAGAGATGGACTCCACTGACACACGACCGCTGCCTGTGGTGACAGAGAGATAACCTGCCTCTCACACTCTCTCAGACAAGACATTGACATTCTAAACTTGCGCATAGGCAATTGTTTGGCTAAAGAAAACAGTTGATTGACATGCTGCCAAACCTACATCTGTAGCTAGCATACAACCGGCAGGTACAGGCTACAAAACACAAACAGCACTCACTAATTAGCTAGGGACTAAAGAGCCAGTTTGCTAATGATTCGACACGATATTGGCTTGTGAAAGTGTTTGGACTAAGCAGTATTCATACTCCGGGAATTGTAGGGTGCGGTATTGGAGAAATGAACAAAAATGCCGAATCGGGTAGTTTCATAATGGCACACTGTTGTACAGTGAGCGACAACAAAGCCATGTTGACACTGCAGTCAACTAATTATGGCGAGCGGCCCCTCATACACAATGTGCATAATCGGATATACACTTATATGAACACAACTGGGTGGTCCGACCCTAAATTTTCGATACGTAGGTGTTTCCGGCATGCAGACATCCTGTCTATAAAAAGCATGTGATTATCACATGAACATCCCTCAGGGGAAGAGTCACATGATCCTCACGTGACTGAAATCCCGCCCAAAACCGCGCCCACTTACAACTGGTATATACATGGCATGTGCTACACACTGGTCATGTAGCGGCTTATAAAAGCGGTAACTCAACGTCAAGTAATATGATTGACATGTGGTTGTTTCGATCAGGCTTAACACACATGACATACATACCTGGTGAACTGAGGGCCATGATGGCTGAGCGAGGGTACAGCGATGGGGAATTCCCCGGGAAATCCCCACCCTGTTATGAAACAAGCGTGGGTGTGGACCAGTCGTCATGGTGGAACGGAGCGCGCGTAGAGATCATCAGCGCCTAGCCTAGGCCTAGCCTGTAGCTAGCTTTTCACCAACGAAAAGGGTTCGTTCGCCCAGCGAGATGCAGTCGGCGGCAATTGATCATCATCGCAAAAATCATAATAGCCAGACACACATACAATACTGCTGCTATATTAGCAGTACAGTCTTGAGCAGTAGAACAATCAGCAAGACCAACAGGGCGGTAGTCACGTGACTGAGTCGGCGAACTCTGGCTGAGAGATCTTGGTTCACTCTTACCAGCTTCTCCAGCTGCAGAGAGAGAGAGAGAGAGAGAGAGAGTACCGAATGATGCATACAGATGATGAACGACATTGCAAACTGCCTTGTGCATAAACTAATCCCACAATGTGCAACTTGCAAGATAACCATTAACTTGGCTTATCCTAATGAAGTGCGTTCTCATACTTTGTCATTGATGCTGCGTAGTTCTCGCTGCTGCCCGGACTGGGTGTCTGGTGGAGGCGTGGAAGTGGGTGGAGTTTGGGGGAGGAGGGGTGTGGAGGTGACGGTGGGAGAGGGGACCAGGGAGGGCATGTCTTCCTTTACCCATCGACATCTCATCCTGCACAGGGAGGAGAGAGGTATCCTGAGATTTACTGACCAAGATTACTGAATTAACAGAAGGTCAGATATTATTATTGCGCATGACACCCCCCCATAAAGTAGGGGCCAACAAAAATGGTGAAATATCCAGAGAGATTACTGAGTGAGATTACTAGATTACTGTATACCGATGTTCCGTGATGTCTTTCTCTGACAGAGACTTCCAGAAGGAGGGCAGCTGGTTTGGACTCGGGACGGTCGCCGAGGGCTGGAATGAGAATATCTGGACCAGGAACTTGTCGTCTGAGATGGCGACACTTGGTGACCCAGCCACCAGCAGCACTTGAACCTTTGTCTTCGCCTCGGGCCGGACGAGGGAGAGATTGGGTCGGACTTTGTACCTGCGAGGAGCAGTTGTCTTGATCTTGAAGACTGCGGGGCAGTCGTGTGAGGTATTGGTCAGTGAGAGAGTGCAGAGCAGCTCCTTGTCCCGAGGTCCAGAGAACACCAGCTCATTTACTGGGCTGGCAGGGGAGAGGGAGGGAACTGCATGATGTAATTTTGAATTCCGAGAAGTTTTGTGGACTGTTCAATTGTGCAGTGGAACCCAGTCAATAAATGCGGCGAAAACAAGCATTCCAGAAATTAGAAAGGGTGGGAATAATTGTGTGTTTGGCGAAAATTAAACGACCGATTTTAAAAAAGCTTCCAGATGTATAGTACCTCAACAACATGTAGGAGAAAGGTAGAGAGCCAAGCAGCGGCTCCAAATGTCTCCGATTATCAATTCCGTGGTTTGTGTCCGTGGCGTCAGTCGACCTTTGACCCCTCTGCTCAGTCTGGAGACTCATCAGTTTGTGCACCTGTCGCCTCCTGTGGGTGTGGTCACAATTTAATAACCAGTGGGTGTGGTCTCACCTGAACCCATTGCTGGCGGCAGAGCCCTGAAACAGCTGTTGATCATCGGGGGAGACCATTCTTCGCCTCTCCACCTCTCTCTCCTCGTCAAAACCATACCTGCTCTGTCGCGACGGAGGAAGGTTGGCAGAAAACCGAACCTGCGATACAGTAAACAATATCTCCTGCCATAATTTAATAGAGTAGGAAATTTTTTCTCTAGCCGTAAAAAATATGCCTTGGTACGCAACTGCTATAGTGGAAGAAACCTCTCACCTTTCTGCCTTCTCCTCCTTCGTCCTCTCTTCCCCTCCCTCCTCCCCTCCCTCCCTTCGCTCCCTGATCACCACCACCCTCTGAAGACAGACTGTCGCCACTCTGGTTCTGTTCCGCGTCACTGGAATGGACCTGGGACACAACATCGTCACGACAACATAACAAACGCACCAATTCCTGCTTTCTTTCTTACCTCAGTTGATTGCATTTGACTATTCTCCCTCTCCTCCCTCTCCCTCTCTTCTCTCTCCCTCTCTTCTCTCTCCCTCTCCTCTCTCTCCCCCTGGTCTCGCTGCAGGACGGACTGCAGTTGACCCAGCATCACTTCCCTCTCTCTCTCGTAGTCAAACTCCCAGGGATCCGTCCCTCCAAACTGAGTCAGGAGCTGGTCCGGACTCACATACTCTCTTATCGTCTCGCTGTTTACAAATCTACAGCATCGATGGAGGGGATCACATGACCAGTGTGATGTCATATCGCATCATCATCATCATCATAGTGCAACGTACTTGACTTTGGCGACGGCTCCCTCTGAGAGCCAAGACTGGACAATCTTCCAGGCAGCTGCATTTGTCAGAGAGGGAGAGAAAAGGAGCTACTTATAATGTAATACTCCCTCATCCAAAGCAAACACACAAACAGTAATAGTAATAATAATACTAATTTTCCTAGAGTCTATTTGAGGACAAAGGAGCTTGCAAACAGATTTTCTGCCAGTAATTACTATAGCTAGATATATAGTATTGTTCAACAACACCTTTTCAAATACAAAATGTCGTAGCTAAAATGGGACTTTTACCGTAATAGCAGAGGTGTACGTACGTACGTGAGTGTGGAGAGCGGCGGTACTTTAGTAGGTAACCTTGTAGAATCCACGGCATATTGTAGACCAGCAGAAACCCCAGGAGATCTGGGAAATAGAGCTTGAAACAGCTGACTATGAATCTTATTAGCTCCATATCCATCTGAGCCAGTCCGCTGCCAGTCATGTCGAATATCATACACATCCTCCCTTTTGGGTGGACCGACCTCTGAATACAGAGGGGGAGAGAGAGAGGGGGGCGGGGGTCAAAAATGAGGGAACTAAAGAAAACACAGCTGTAGAATAATTTCTCTTTCGTCAGGTCCTTGTGGGGTAGTATATAAATACAAGCTAATCAGAATTTGTGATAGAGGGGCAGGAGTAATCTCACATACAAGGGTCTCGAAACAGAAGGAGATCCACTTCTGCAGTGCAACCGACTTCTTAGAGTCTTTTCTGTGGATTTTGATGTTGAGGACAACTGTGTGGAAGAGGAGGGAGGGAGGTGGCTAAACAGGCCTCCAGCGGAGAAAGGTCAGAGTTGTGGCTCACCAATGTGTTGCCCTCTCTTGTCAATGCCGTGGTTGAATGCCATTCCTGAACGCCACAGGTACTCTTCAATGTCCTCAAACTGAATGTCTGAATAATAAAAAAGGACCGAATAAAGGACACCTCTCTATAAAGGACACCTAGTTCTGCCCCATACTAATATGTATACAGTGGAAGCTCTCTACTCTGAAATGTCGGTTTAGTAAGTTGTTCCGATCTCAGGGGTTAAATTACATGCAAAAACTGTTCTTGGAAAGAAACGGTGTAATAGGTGTCCTTGGAGAGTGTTACACAGTGGCTAGGTCTGTTCTGGATATGATGTCATTGGATAACATACCGTTTACTCCGAAACTATGTCTCCACTTCAGTGATTCAACCTTTGAGACAAGCGAATGTGAGAGAGAGAGAGAGAGAGAGAGAGAGAGAGAGAGAGAGAGAGAGAGGAAAACAGGGAATTCAGGTAAAACTAATAAAATTGATCGTTTTTAGTGGCGCACCATTTGGTTGATGGTGTTATCATGGTTACCACGCTGTTGCCGAGTGAACTTAGCAACGTATTCAGGGTCGGTTCTCACTCGCTGGAGGTCGCGAGGGTCAAACATACTACTCTCTGTGAGAGTGGAGGCAGAGTAATTCAGATGGAAAAAGAGGTTGGGAGTCTAGTCAACAGGGAGCTGGCTATAGCTGACCTGAGTGCTCTCGTAAGAATCTCTCCCGCACCTCCTCCGAAATCCTCATCACCTCCTGAGTAGTGGTTGCGTCAGATAACGTGACGCGTGCGGTGTCGTTCCGTCGGCTCACCTCTTCCGACAGTACTTCAGCAGTCATCCCTGCTTTACTGGCTGAATCACCAACCCGCAGCTCAGCTGAGATGCCGAAAAGAGAGGATCGGGAAGGGAGAGCAGCCAGACGCCAAGCTGGGGATCGAGGACGCCGCCTCCCTACGTCAGAACACGTAATGCAAGATCACTCTATTTAAAGCACACCCACGTGTTGTAAATCCAGTGGGCGTGGCCGGGTATGTCGTTTCTCTGTTGCGTGGAGACTGGAGGCAGCTTAGTTTCCTGCTCCACGACTGACGGAGGATGGAATTTAGTCCTACGACACAGACTGTGCGAGAGAGAAGGCGCCTGGTCGTTTCAGACAACAACTTGCCCGTCTGCCGGACGAACTGTTGCACTGCACACAACGCTGGACAATTCACGTGGTATCACTGTACCGTTCCTGGTGTCCCGACGAGCCTCCAGCGACGTTCTCGAGGTCCATTCACTCTGTCCCTCCCCTAGCGACACCCTCGTATCCCACGGGACGCTGAACACAGATTCTGGCGGACTGGAGAAGAATCTAACAGTCCTTGACGGACCAACCTTAGTGTGGGGGCAGCAGGAGAAGGTTTGTGTGGCTCTACCAGATGTGGACACAGGTGTAAGAGGCTTTACCAAGAGAGACATAGTCCTCGGTGGTTTCATTGGCAGATCAGGTCTTACTGTTGAGAGGCTCTGGGCATTTCACTGCCACCATGACTTGCTCCTACTACTTGTTCGGTGTTCTAGCTCCAGCGATTGTGAAGCAGAGCCTGTGACCCAATGGTGCTGTCTATCAGTGGATGTAGCAGGGAGAGGAGGGAAGAGAGGCGAACTCGATGTGCGATTGGTTCCTTCTCACCGCTGTGTACCTGCAGACTACGGCTGTGTCGCAGTGTGTGTGGCTGTGTGTCAGTTCTGGGGGGTGGGGGGAGAGGGAGGGATGTGGAGCGAGACTCGTGTCCTGATTGGAACATCCTACCGACAGCTGGTCGTGCTCAGAGGGGGAATTCCCGTTCACTGTGTTGCCATGGAAGCAACACCGATGCATCTCCAAGTTCTACTGGTAGATACATACGCTACAGCAGCAAATTCTAAACCACTTGTTGATTGTAGAAAGCACATCAATTTTAGAGCACTAGACAGAAAATTTTACCTTGGAGCTAAAATTTAGACGTTCTGATTTTGTCGCAGGTGTCTGGTGACGAAGTAGTGGTTGCAGTGAAATCTGTTGACCGGAGAGTGAAGGCATACAGTGTGTCATCGTGTGGAGAGAGGGAAGTGAGGGAGGAGGGGAGGTGGGAGGGAGTGAGTCAGACAGCTGTGGGGGACTTTGCCAGTCTCAACAGACAACAGCTCCTTTTACTACTGGCTCCAGATGGTACTATACATATGAAATCTCACACAGGCAAAAAGCAGAATCGAACTGAAATCTAAGTCCAAACTCACTGCCACTCCTACTTACCAAATCTGAATGCATAGGACAAAATCAACCACTCGCTGATTTACACTTTTGGTGTGGTAAATAAAGTTTGGATCCCGCAGGCATTTTACGTACTAAATTTGTAAGGCATATTGTGTGTCTTTATGTAGAGGGAGAGGATCTGACCAGGCAGTTTATTGTGACTGACTTCCGTGGTTTCACTGCTACTAGTTGCCAGGTACGGTTACCAGGTGTTCCTGAAATAGTGGGTGGAGTCTCTCTGACTATAGGGCGGAGTCAAAGGAGGTGTGGCCAGAGACAAGGTGGCGCAGTCACTGATCAGTGCAGTCGAGGCCTTGCAGAAAAGACAGCAGGTTCGTGACACTTACATACCGTCATTGTTCCCTTCCTGAAGGATCCTCCCGGTACCATATTGTATGTTCTCTCCTGTGTGTGTTGAGGTGTGCAGGTGGGAGAGGCTCACCTGATGGAGATGGAGAGACGCCTGCAGGAGAAGACTGGGCTGTTGAGAGAAGGTTTGCAGCTGGTGGCCTCACTACCTACCATCAACACCTCCTCTCCTCCTCCTCCTCGGGATCCGGTGAGAGTTTACTGTAGCAAGAAACGTAATTATCTTGGTATAATTATTCTGCTTTTCAAAACTTTTTGTCGGATATGTAACAAAACATAATACATTTGCTAATAATTATCATGCTGCCTATTATAAAAAAACAACATTAATGTTGCTCATATTTAGTGCATTTCTCCATAATTACAGTCGCTGGTGTGCCTCCTCACTGGCAAGATGGAGACGAGGGTCGACGATAAAGTGGGTGTGGCTAGTGTAGACTCCGCCCACTGTGTACCAGTTGTCACAGAATGCTGGCAGCGTTTGCTGGACGGGTTCTGGGTGGTGGGTGTGGTCTTGAAAAACAATACCAACTGGTTAGTAAAATGTAATGTGTGAACTGAAAATATTCAAGGGCCCAATGCTTTAGTGTTTGGCGGCAGGTAAGTGTTGGACTGAGGTTGGATGGTCTACCAGTAGTGGAGAGAGGAGAGAGCAAACTAGTCTGGATCAGCTCTCAGGGAGGCGGGCAGCTCTGAACATCAAACTAGCTCCGGTAGAGTGGGAGTCAAGATAGAGGAAGATGAACATCAAACTATCTGTGAAGGAGAGAGAGGAGGTAGCAGTGGGCCTCCAGCCAGCAAGCGAGCGAGGAGAGGGGTGGAGATAGTGGAGGGTGTTCTGAGAGAGGCCGGAGTAGAGAAGGTGGCTGGGCTACTGAGACAGAGATCAGTACCACATGGATCCTGTGCCTGTCTCGTTTCCCGGGTGCCCCTGCCGTCAGTGCCGGAATGGAACCAGACACCAGGTGAACATTTCCTAGGAACACGCGCTAGTTGCAACGCAGCGCAGTTTGACCTACGTTTCTAGCATTGCGTCACCAGGCAAGTTCCCAGAGAATCTTTTAGAGACATGAAAAGCTTTCGTCATAATATTGTGACTTTTTTCTTTCATGCACTGATCAATCTCTGACTGGTGTGTTAGGTTGTCTGACAGCCGGACTAGTGGTGAAGTGAGGAAGTGGGGAAGTGGGAGGAGGAGTGAGGTGTGAGGGTTGTGGAGGTGGGGAGGGTGGAGCTGTCACAGACCCGCCTGGCAGACAGAGGTCTGTGGTGTGAGTGGGAGGAGAGTCTGGGGCTGTGGGACGGAGGAGAAATGGTGGGTGGAGCAATCAGGGAGTTCAGTCAGAGACATCTGCAGGACTTGGCCTGTCTCCTCGCCACTCAGAACATCACTCAGGTACATAACCATCGATCCTTTATGATCTCAGAATGCTTGTAGTTTATGGCCGCACTAAACTATACACCTTAATATTATACTCTCTCTCCCTCCCTCCCTCCCTCCCTGCCTCCATCAGTTGAAGCTGCATTCTCACTACTCTGATCTGACTTGCCTAGCAGACACTCTGAGGGCGAGGATGCCCCTCTCGGCTCGGTGTATTCTACCACGTCCCCATTCCATACCACCTCAGAATGGGAATGGGAGTATGGAACGGGGCACAGGGACTCCGTCAGAGCTGGAGAGGGTTTTTCTTCACGTGTCTGGCGAGAAACACACTGCCACTGTGTCTGTTCTTCACAAGTTAGCAAAAGAAACTCATGAAAACTGGCTTATCACGTTCTACTCTAATAGGAGCCCACCATGTCTGTCAGTGGTGATGTCTGCTATTCAAAGCTGTCTCCCAGATGATGTCACCCTCTCACGCCCTCACTCCTCCCCCTCGTCACACGTCACCAGTGAACAGAGGCAGGCAATGAGACAGTGTGTGGCAGCTGTGAGACGAGAACTGGATGTGAAGAGGGAGATGGTGATGAGGGAAATAGGAGAGAGTGGGGAGGGGGAAGAGGAGGAGAGAGAGGCACTGGTAGCTACTGCGGAAGAGACAGACTTTGCAATGTTCAGAGCAATGGAGACACTTGATTTGTAGCAGTCTTTTCATAGCAATTTCCAAACTGTCTCAGTGATAATCGTTGCAGAATGAGTGCGCAATATGGGCTGAACCTCAGCGGAAATCTGTACGCAGCATGGACCAATCATCGCCACAGTTTGATGACCACGTGTGTGTGTGATGCAATGGGGTAGAAAATGATCATATCAAAAGTTAAATAATATCGTCGTGAGTTGTGTGACCAGTGATGGGTGTTGTTCCTATAGCGACCAGTGATAGGTGTGAGTGTCTCTTTCTCTTAGTAGCAACCTTCTAACCAATCGTCTTCCGAACTAGCAACCAGCTTCCTCCTAGGCTGTGTCTTGCTCTGCTGCCTGCAGATGTGGAGTGAAATAAGACTTAAAGAAGATGGTATATAGGCAAAGGTTGTCTCACCTGTTGGGAGAAGCAGCAGTGCGTCTGGGAGGCATGATCTGGGAACCAGGGGCTGATCGCGGAGTACCTGACGGAGTAAGACCTCTCTGGGGTGACTGCTGCATTCGGGGTCGGGGTACTCCAGCTCTGGGGGGCGTGGCACTCAGACCCCCCTGCTGCTGTCTCGGCTGATGTCCCACTCCGGAGGAGGATGGAGTCAACCCCATTTGTGTACTAGTTACTCCAGACCCCGCTGACGAGGGGGTGGAGTAAGAGGGAGACAAGCCACGCCCCCTCAATCCCCCAGACGAGGGCGGGGTGGGGAGTTTACGAGGCCCCGGGGCAGATGGGGTCTTAACGAGGTTCTGTTGGGCTCCGGAGGGGGGCTGGAGAGAGGAACGAGGGGGAGAGGGGGAAGGGCGTGGTCTCCCTGTCCTCGCCATGGAGTCTGGAGGAGTGGACGAGGGTGGGGGAGGGAGAGTTTGACTCCGTACTGACGGGGTGCCGAAGCCCGGGAGAGGGTGAGCGAGATCGCAGAGTCTGCGTGGCCTGTCTCTGACTTGCCCTCTCTGCGGAAGCATTTCTCTGGCGAAATTGGGGGGAGGGGCTTCCTGCCGGTGGTTTCAGTCCCCCTTCTCCCAGGGAACGCCGGGCGGAGGCTCGTGGGAGAGTGTTCGACAGGTGAACTCTGACCTCTTCCTCCTCCTCCCCCTCTGGTGGAGATCTGGCGGAGGTGCTGATTGCCTTGATGGGGATGTTCCTCTGTTGACGAGTGTTCAGTCCTCCAGTCGGGGCTTCCTCTGAGAGAGAAGACCGACACTCTATTCAATACCAGTCACTTTGTTACTCCATGAAATAATTCAGCACTATGTTGCTAGTTACGAATTGTCTGACGTCCATGCAAT